>OV121087.1:32409887-32610017 GCA_921293015.1 Phorcus lineatus | reverse complement strand
CATACCCCCATACCCCTCACGTTTTGATGTTTTTGCTTTCTTGCCTCAACTGCCAGCAGGCCGTGTACATCGAGTAAACCTCACTTCCGCTCCTATGTCTCGCTACGTACTGAAAACGTATACAAAACGTCATTTTGCTTCAGAATACGGCTAAATCAACTGCAGTGCACTAAAATTGTCTTCAAAACGCTATCTAAACTTGGAAAAGCACTTAGTTTGCCCCCAAGAGCCACGGTTGCTCATATTTTGCTGAATCCTGTCATTGTCGTCGCTTGCGACTATATTTATTATTATTATTCCACGATTTTTGTGAACAACATTCAGCCAAAACTACCGACTCGATTACAACCAAACTTTACGAGCTTATAGCCCTTACAACAAACTCGCGACTCGTAACTTTTCAGCCAATTCGAACATTGCATTAAAGGCTCAGTACCACTCACAGTTTTGAAAATTAACATTGGAAAAATTTTCAAAATTAACTTAGAGACTTGAAACTTGCTTTAAAAGATGCGCAATAAAATTTCAAGCAAAAAAGTAAATCATGTCAAATTCGTAAGTCACGTGGTTTGGGCGCCATCTTGAATTTACGCACTTTTTAGGAATGTCCGACCCCATGCACCTTTGAGCGGACACTACACTGCCGCTACTTGCAGTAGAGAGATGATACTTACACAGTTACACAGCTAAATGATTGGTCTAAAACAAGTTTGTCTTGGAATTCGCAAATTCCTAATACTTTTACCACAGTAACCACTCAAAGTCAGTGAATTTTCAAAAATCGCCAACTTCAAGGGCAGATAACTGAAAAACCTACCCGTCGAATTTCATGAAATTTGCATGAGAGATAGACACGACCAAGGTCTTTAAGAATCAAGCATAACATTGATCGCGAACAGTCATTTCAGTTCACAAGAGAGAGTCAAAGTTTGCATCATACTACATGTCAATTAAGTGCGTTAGCAAGGGTTAAATTGCAAACAATTGAAGGAAAACATCAATATTGAAGAACGGCCGAGACGTGTGACATGTCCAAATGCAGGTACATGCGCTCTTGCATGTGTGAAAGGGCAAAAGTTGACAGAAATACTCTACATTGCTCTTGTAGCAAGATTCGCTGAGTGCGTTAGCAAGGGTTAATTTGAAAAGTTGAAGGAAAACACCCTTCCTGTCAAGACATGCGACATGGGGCAGAAGTTTGAAGAAATACTCTTCGATGTCTTATGAATTATCACGTAATTTACAGACTAGAGAAGGCCGAAATGGCTTTATGCAGCAGAAGTCCGTACGACTGGACGTATGGACAGCGTGCGCGAGATGACCAAATGCACACAAGTGCGTCAAGCACTGTCAAATTCTGATCAGACAGGCAGAGAAGCGAGCAAAAAAGCCTGCCTGACTGACCTGACCCGACTGACTGACATAGTCTTGATTATTTATATATAGTAAGACCCTCAACCTATGTACCAGCATTCGGGAACTATATTCCAGTGTCGGCAAACCACTTGATCACGCCAAAGGAAAACACTAGCCCTTTTTCAACTTTCAAACCTCTACTGCCTCCCCTCCACATACCCCTCACGTTTTGATGTTTTTGCTTTCTTGCCTCAACTGCCAGCAGGCCGTGTACATCGAGTAAACCTCACTTCCGCTCCTATGTCTCGCTACGTACTGAAAACGTATACAAAACGTCATTTTGCTTCAGAATACGGCTAAATCAACTGCAGTGCACTAAAATTGTCTTCAAAACGCTATCTAAACTTGGAAAAGCACTTAGTTTGCCCCCAAGAGCCACGGTTGCTCATATTTTGCTGAATCCTGTCATTGTCGTCGCTTGCGACTATATTTATTATTATTATTCCACGATTTTTGTGAACAACATTCAGCCAAAACTACCGACTCGATTACAACCAAACTTTACGAGCTTATAGCCCTTACAACAAACTCGCGACTCGTAACTTTTCAGCCAATTCGAACATTGCATTAAAGGCTCAGTACCACTCACAGTTTTGAAAATTAACATTGGAAAAATTTTCAAAATTAACTTAGAGACTTGAAACTTGCTTTAAAAGATGCGCAATAAAATTTCAAGCAAAAAAGTAAATCATGTCAAATTCGTAAGTCACGTGGTTTGGGCGCCATCTTGAATTTACGCACTTTTTAGGAATGTCCGACCCCATGCACCTTTGAGCGGACACTACACTGCCGCTACTTGCAGTAGAGAGATGATACTTACACAGTTACACAGCTAAATGATTGGTCTAAAACAAGTTTGTCTTGGAATTCGCAAATTCCTAATACTTTTACCACAGTAACCACTCAAAGTCAGTGAATTTTCAAAAATCGCCAACTTCAAGGGCAGATAACTGAAAAACCTACCCGTCGAATTTCATGAAATTTGCATGAGAGATAGACACGACCAAGGTCTTTAAGAATCAAGCATAACATTGATCGCGAACAGTCATTTCAGTTCACAAGAGAGAGTCAAAGTTTGCATCATACTACATGTCAATTAAGTGCGTTAGCAAGGGTTAAATTGCAAACAATTGAAGGAAAACATCAATATTGAAGAACGGCCGAGACGTGTGACATGTCCAAATGCAGGTACATGCGCTCTTGCATGTGTGAAAGGGCAAAAGTTGACAGAAATACTCTACATTGCTCTTGTAGCAAGATTCGCTGAGTGCGTTAGCAAGGGTTAATTTGAAAAGTTGAAGGAAAACACCCTTCCTGTCAAGACATGCGACATGGGGCAGAAGTTTGTAGAAATACTCTTCGATGTCTTATGAATTATCACGTAATTTACAGACTAGAGAAGGCCGAAATGGCTTTATGCAGCAGAAGTCCGTACGACTGGACGTATGGACAGCGTGCGCGAGATGACCAAATGCACACAAGTGCGTCAAGCACTGTCAAATTCTGATCAGACAGGCAGAGAAGCGAGCAAAAAAGCCTGCCTGACTGACCTGACCCGACTGACTGACATAGTCTTGATTATTTATATATAGTAAGACCCTCAACCTATGTACCAGCATTCGGGAACTATATTCCAGTGTCGGCAAACCACTTGATCACGCCAAAGGAAAACACTAGCCCTTTTTCAACTTTCAAACCTCTACTGCCTCCCCTCCACATACCCCTCACGTTTTGATGTTTTTGCTTTCTTGCCTCAACTGCCAGCAGGCCGTGTACATCGAGTAAACCTCACTTCCGCTCCTATGTCTCGCTACGTACTGAAAACGTATACAAAACGTCATTTTGCTTCAGAATACGGCTAAATCAACTGCAGTGCACTAAAATTGTCTTCAAAACGCTATCTAAACTTGGAAAAGCACTTAGTTTGCCCCCAAGAGCCACGGTTGCTCATATTTTGCTGAATCCTGTCATTGTCGTCGCTTGCGACTATATTTATTATTATTATTCCACGATTTTTGTGAACAACATTCAGCCAAAACTACCGACTCGATTACAACCAAACTTTACGAGCTTATAGCCCTTACAACAAACTCGCGACTCGTAACTTTTCAGCCAATTCGAACATTGCATTAAAGGCTCAGTACCACTCACAGTTTTGAAAATTAACATTGGAAAAATTTTCAAAATTAACTTAGAGACTTGAAACTTGCTTTAAAAGATGCGCAATAAAATTTCAAGCAAAAAAGTAAATCATGTCAAATTCGTAAGTCACGTGGTTTGGGCGCCATCTTGAATTTACGCACTTTTTAGGAATGTCCGACCCCATGCACCTTTGAGCGGACACTACACTGCCGCTACTTGCAGTAGAGAGATGATACTTACACAGTTACACAGCTAAATGATTGGTCTAAAACAAGTTTGTCTTGGAATTCGCAAATTCCTAATACTTTTACCACAGTAACCACTCAAAGTCAGTGAATTTTCAAAAATCGCCAACTTCAAGGGCAGATAACTGAAAAACCTACCCGTCGAATTTCATGAAATTTGCATGAGAGATAGACACGACCAAGGTCTTTAAGAATCAAGCATAACATTGATCGCGAACAGTCATTTCAGTTCACAAGAGAGAGTCAAAGTTTGCATCATACTACATGTCAATTAAGTGCGTTAGCAAGGGTTAAATTGCAAACAATTGAAGGAAAACATCAATATTGAAGAACGGCCGAGACGTGTGACATGTCCAAATGCAGGTACATGCGCTCTTGCATGTGTGAAAGGGCAAAAGTTGACAGAAATACTCTACATTGCTCTTGTAGCAAGATTCGCTGAGTGCGTTAGCAAGGGTTAATTTGAAAAGTTGAAGGAAAACACCCTTCCTGTCAAGACATGCGACATGGGGCAGAAGTTTGTAGAAATACTCTTCGATGTCTTATGAATTATCACGTAATTTACAGACTAGAGAAGGCCGAAATGGCTTTATGCAGCAGAAGTCCGTACGACTGGACGTATGGACAGCGTGCGCGAGATGACCAAATGCACACAAGTGCGTCAAGCACTGTCAAATTCTGATCAGACAGGCAGAGAAGCGAGCAAAAAAGCCTGCCTGACTGACCTGACCCGACTGACTGACATAGTCTTGATTATTTATATATAGTAAGACCCTCAACCTATGTACCAGCATTCGGGAACTATATTCCAGTGTCGGCAAACCACTTGATCACGCCAAAGGAAAACACTAGCCCTTTTTCAACTTTCAAACCTCTACTGCCTCCCCTCCACATACCCCTCACGTTTTGATGTTTTTGCTTTCTTGCCTCAACTGCCAGCAGGCCGTGTACATCGAGTAAACCTCACTTCCGCTCCTATGTCTCGCTACGTACTGAAAACGTATACAAAACGTCATTTTGCTTCAGAATACGGCTAAATCAACTGCAGTGCACTAAAATTGTCTTCAAAACGCTATCTAAACTTGGAAAAGCACTCAGTTTGCCCCCAAGAGCCACGGTTGCTCATATTTTGCTGAATCCTGTCATTGTCGTCGCTTGCGACTATATTTATTATTATTATTCCACGATTTTTGTGAACAACATTCAGCCAAAACTACCGACTCGATTACAACCAAACTTTACGAGCTTATAGCCCTTACAACAAACTCGCGACTCGTAACTTTTCAGCCAATTCGAACATTGCATTAAAGGCTCAGTACCACTCACAGTTTTGAAAATTAACATTGGAAAAATTTTCAAAATTAACTTAGAGACTTGAAACTTGCTTTAAAAGATGCGCAATAAAATTTCAAGCAAAAAAGTAAATCATGTCAAATTCGTAAGTCACGTGGTTTGGGCGCCATCTTGAATTTACGCACTTTTTAGGAATGTCCGACCCCATGCACCTTTGAGCGGACACTACACTGCCGCTACTTGCAGTAGAGAGATGATACTTACACAGTTACACAGCTAAATGATTGGTCTAAAACAAGTTTGTCTTGGAATTCGCAAATTCCTAATACTTTTACCACAGTAACCACTCAAAGTCAGTGAATTTTCAAAAATCGCCAACTTCAAGGGCAGATAACTGAAAAACCTACCCGTCGAATTTCATGAAATTTGCATGAGAGATAGACACGACCAAGGTCTTTAAGAATCAAGCATAACATTGATCGCGAACAGTCATTTCAGTTCACAAGAGAGAGTCAAAGTTTGCATCATACTACATGTCAATTAAGTGCGTTAGCAAGGGTTAAATTGCAAACAATTGAAGGAAAACATCAATATTGAAGAACGGCCGAGACGTGTGACATGTCCAAATGCAGGTACATGCGCTCTTGCATGTGTGAAAGGGCAAAAGTTGACAGAAATACTCTACATTGCTCTTGTAGCAAGATTCGCTGAGTGCGTTAGCAAGGGTTAATTTGAAAAGTTGAAGGAAAACACCCTTCCTGTCAAGACATGCGACATGGGGCAGAAGTTTGTAGAAATACTCTTCGATGTCTTATGAATTATCACGTAATTTACAGACTAGAGAAGGCCGAAATGGCTTTATGCAGCAGAAGTCCGTACGACTGGACGTATGGACAGCGTGCGCGAGATGACCAAATGCACACAAGTGCGTCAAGCACTGTCAAATTCTGATCAGACAGGCAGAGAAGCGAGCAAAAAAGCCTGCCTGACTGACCTGACCCGACTGACTGACATAGTCTTGATTATTTATATATAGTAAGACCCTCAACCTATGTACCAGCATTCGGGAACTATATTCCAGTGTCGGCAAACCACTTGATCACGCCAAAGGAAAACACTAGCCCTTTTTCAACTTTCAAACCTCTACTGCCTCCCCTCCACATACCCCTCACGTTTTGATGTTTTTGCTTTCTTGCCTCAACTGCCAGCAGGCCGTGTACATCGAGTAAACCTCACTTCCGCTCCTATGTCTCGCTACGTACTGAAAACGTATACAAAACGTCATTTTGCTTCAGAATACGGCTAAATCAACTGCAGTGCACTAAAATTGTCTTCAAAACGCTATCTAAACTTGGAAAAGCACTTAGTTTGCCCCCAAGAGCCACGGTTGCTCATATTTTGCTGAATCCTGTCATTGTCGTCGCTTGCGACTATATTTATTATTATTATTCCACGATTTTTGTGAACAACATTCAGCCAAAACTACCGACTCGATTACAACCAAACTTTACGAGCTTATAGCCCTTACAACAAACTCGCGACTCGTAACTTTTCAGCCAATTCGAACATTGCATTAAAGGCTCAGTACCACTCACAGTTTTGAAAATTAACATTGGAAAAATTTTCAAAATTAACTTAGAGACTTGAAACTTGTTTAAAGATGCGCAATAAAATTTCAAGCAAAAAAGTAAATCATGTCAAATTCGTAAGTCACGTGGTTTGGGCGCCATCTTGAATTTACGCACTTTTTAGGAATGTCCGACCCCATGCACCTTTGAGCGGACACTACACTGCCGCTACTTGCAGTAGAGAGATGATACTTACACAGTTACACAGCTAAATGATTGGTCTAAAACAAGTTTGTCTTGGAATTTGCAAATTCCTAATACTTTTACCACAGTAACCACTCAAAGTCAGTGAATTTTCAAAAATCGCCAACTTCAAGGCAGATAACTGAAAAACCTACCCGTCGAATTTCATGAAATTTGCATGAGAGATAGACACGACCAAGGTCTTTAAGAATCAAGCATAACATTGATCGCGAACAGTCATTTCAGTTCACAAGAGAGAGTCAAAGTTTGCATCATACTACATGTCAATT
Source organism: Phorcus lineatus (assembly GCA_921293015.1). Lineage (NCBI taxonomy): Eukaryota > Metazoa > Mollusca > Gastropoda > Trochida > Trochidae > Phorcus > Phorcus lineatus. The sequence continues at coordinate 32,602,820 of OV121087.1, read as the reverse complement.
AAGTGCGTTAGCAAGGGTTAAATTGCAAACAATTGAAGGAAAACATCAATATTGAAGAACGGCCGAGACGTGTGACATGTCCAAATGCAGGTACATGCGCTCTTGCATGTGTGAAAGGGCAAAAGTTGACAGAAATACTCTACATTGCTCTTGTAGCAAGATTCGCTGAGTGCGTTAGCAAGGGTTAATTTGAAAAGTTGAAGGAAAACACCCTTCCTGTCAAGACATGCGACATGGGGCAGAAGTTTGTAGAAATACTCTTCGATGTCTTATGAATTATCACGTAATTTACAGACTAGAGAAGGCCGAAATGGCTTTATGCAGCAGAAGTCCGTACGACTGGACGTATGGACAGCGTGCGCGAGATGACCAAATGCACACAAGTGCGTCAAGCACTGTCAAATTCTGATCAGACAGGCAGAGAAGCGAGCAAAAAAGCCTGCCTGACTGACCTGACCCGACTGACTGACATAGTCTTGATTATTTATATATAGTATGGACCCTCAACCTATGTACCAGCATTCGGGAACTATATTCCAGTGTCGGCAAACCACTTGATCACGCCAAAGGAAAACACTAGCCCTTTTTCAACTTTCAAACCTCTACTGCCTCCCCTCCACATACCCCTCACGTTTTGATGTTTTTGCTTTCTTGCCTCAACTGCCAGCAGGCCGTGTACATCGAGTAAACCTCACTTCCGCTCCTATGTCTCGCTACGTACTGAAAACGTATACAAAACGTCATTTTGCTTCAGAATACGGCTAAATCAACTGCAGTGCACTAAAATTGTCTTCAAAACGCTATCTAAACTTGGAAAAGCACTTAGTTTGCCCCCAAGAGCCACGGTTGCTCATATTTTTGCTGAATCCTGTCATTGTCGTCGCTTGCGACTATATTTATTATTATTATTCCACGATTTTTGTGAACAACATTCAGCCAAAACTACCGACTCGATTACAACCAAACTTTACGAGCTTATAGCCCTTACAACAAACTCGCGACTCGTAACTTTTCAGCCCAATTCGAACATTGCATTAAAGGCTCAGTACCACTCACAGTTTTGAAAATTAACATTGGAAAAATTTTCAAAATTAACTTAGAGACTTGAAACTTGCTTTAAAAGATGCGCAATAAAATTTCAAGCAAAAAAGTAAATCATGTCAAATTCGTAAGTCACGTGGTTTGGGCGCCATCTTGAATTTACGCACTTTTTAGGAATGTCCGACCCCATGCACCTTTGAGCGGACACTACACTGCCGCTACTTGCAGTAGAGAGATGATACTTACACAGTTACACAGCTAAATGATTGGTCTAAAACAAGTTTGTCTTGGAATTCGCAAATTCCTAATACTTTTACCACAGTAACCACTCAAAGTCAGTGAATTTTCAAAAATCGCCAACTTCAAGGGCAGATAACTGAAAAACCTACCCGTCGAATTTCATGAAATTTGCATGAGAGATAGACACGACCAAGGTCTTTAAGAATCAAGCATAACATTGATCGCGAACAGTCATTTCAGTTCACAAGAGAGAGTCAAAGTTTGCATCATACTACATGTCAATTAAGTGCGTTAGCAAGGGTTAAATTGCAAACAATTGAAGGAAAACATCAATATTGAAGAACGGCCGAGACGTGTGACATGTCCAAATGCAGGTACATGCGCTCTTGCATGTGTGAAAGGGCAAAAGTTGACAGAAATACTCTACATTGCTCTTGTAGCAAGATTCGCTGAGTGCGTTAGCAAGGGTTAATTTGAAAAGTTGAAGGAAAACACCCTTCCTGTCAAGACATGCGACATGGGGCAGAAGTTTGTAGAAATACTCTTCGATGTCTTATGAATTATCACGTAATTTACAGACTAGAGAAGGCCGAAATGGCTTTATGCAGCAGAAGTCCGTACGACTGGACGTATGGACAGCGTGCGCGAGATGACCAAATGCACACAAGTGCGTCAAGCACTGTCAAATTCTGATCAGACAGGCAGAGAAGCGAGCATAAAAGCCTGCCTGACTGATCTGAGCTGACTGACTGACATAGTCTTGATTATTTATATATAGTAAGACCCTCAACCTATGTACCAGCATTCGGGAACTATATTCCAGTGTCGGCAAACCACTTGATCACGCCAAAGGAAAACACTAGCCCTTTTTCAACTTTCAAACCTCTACTGCCTCCCCTCCACATACCCCTCACGTTTTGATGTTTTTGCTTTCTTGCCTCAACTGCCAGCAGGCCGTGTACATCGAGTAAACCTCACTTCCGCTCCTATGTCTCGCTACGTACTGAAAACGTATACAAAACGTCATTTTCCTTCAGAATACGGCTAAATCAACTGCAGTGCACTAAAATTGTCTTCAAAACGCTATCTAAACTTGGAAAAGCACTTAGTTTGCCCCCAAGAGCCACGGTTGCTCATATTTTGCTGAATCCTGTCATTGTCGTCGCTTGCGACTATATTTATTATTATTATTCCACGATTTTTGTGAACAACATTCAGCCAAAACTACCGACTCGATTACAACCAAACTTTACGAGCTTATAGCCCTTACAACAAACTCGCGACTCGTAACTTTTCAGCCAATTCGAACATTGCATTAAAGGCTCAGTACCACTCACAGTTTTGAAAATTAACATTGGAAAAATTTTCAAAATTAACTTAGAGACTTGAAACTTGCTTTAAAAGATGCGCAATAAAATTTCAAGCAAAAAAGTAAATCATGTCAAATTCGTAAGTCACGTGGTTTGGGCGCCATCTTGAATTTACGCACTTTTTAGGAATGTCCGACCCCATGCACCTTTGAGCGGACACTACACTGCCGCTACTTGCAGTAGAGAGATGATACTTACACAGTTACACAGCTAAATGATTGGTCTAAAACAAGTTTGTCTTGGAATTCGCAAATTCCTAATACTTTTACCACAGTAACCACTCAAAGTCAGTGAATTTTCAAAAATCGCCAACTTCAAGGGCAGATAACTGAAAAACCTACCCGTCGAATTTCATGAAATTTGCATGAGAGATAGACACGACCAAGGTCTTTAAGAATCAAGCATAACATTGATCGCGAACAGTCATTTCAGTTCACAAGAGAGAGTCAAAGTTTGCATCATACTACATGTCAATTAAGTGCGTTAGCAAGGGTTAAATTGCAAACAATTGAAGGAAAACATCAATATTGAAGAACGGCCGAGACGTGTGACATGTCCAAATGCAGGTACATGCGCTCTTGCATGTGTGAAAGGGCAAAAGTTGACAGAAATACTCTACATTGCTCTTGTAGCAAGATTCGCTGAGTGCGTTAGCAAGGGTTAATTTGAAAAGTTGAAGGAAAACACCCTTCCTGTCAAGACATGCGACATGGGGCAGAAGTTTGTAGAAATACTCTTCGATGTCTTATGAATTATCACGTAATTTACAGACTAGAGAAGGCCGAAATGGCTTTATGCAGCAGAAGTCCGTACGACTGGACGTATGGACAGCGTGCGCGAGATGACCAAATGCACACAAGTGCGTCAAGCACTGTCAAATTCTGATCAGACAGGCAGAGAAGCGAGCAAAAAAGCCTGCCTGACTGACCTGACCCGACTGACTGACATAGTCTTGATTATTTATATATAGTAAGACCCTCAACCTATGTACCAGCATTCGGGAACTATATTCCAGTGTCGGCAAACCACTTGATCACGCCAAAGGAAAACACTAGCCCTTTTTCAACTTTCAAACCTCTACTGCCTCCCCTCCACATACCCCTCACGTTTTGATGTTTTTGCTTTCTTGCCTCAACTGCCAGCAGGCCGTGTACATCGAGTAAACCTCACTTCCGCTCCTATGTCTCGCTACGTACTGAAAACGTATACAAAACGTCATTTTGCTTCAGAATACGGCTAAATCAACTGCAGTGCACTAAAATTGTCTTCAAAACGCTATCTAAACTTGGAAAAGCACTTAGTTTGCCCCCAAGAGCCACGGTTGCTCATATTTTGCTGAATCCTGTCATTGTCGTCGCTTGCGACTATATTTATTATTATTATTCCACGATTTTTGTGAACAACATTCAGCCAAAACTACCGACTCGATTACAACCAAACTTTACGAGCTTATAGCCCTTACAACAAACTCGCGACTCGTAACTTTTCAGCCAATTCGAACATTGCATTAAAGGCTCAGTACCACTCACAGTTTTGAAAATTAACATTGGAAAAATTTTCAAAATTAACTTAGAGACTTGAAACTTGCTTTAAAAGATGCGCAATAAAATTTCAAGCAAAAAAGTAAATCATGTCAAATTCGTAAGTCACGTGGTTTGGGCGCCATCTTGAATTTACGCACTTTTTAGGAATGTCCGACCCCATGCACCTTTGAGCGGACACTACACTGCCGCTACTTGCAGTAGAGAGATGATACTTACACAGTTACACAGCTAAATGATTGGTCTAAAACAAGTTTGTCTTGGAATTCGCAAATTCCTAATACTTTTACCACAGTAACCACTCAAAGTCAGTGAATTTTCAAAAATCGCCAACTTCAAGGGCAGATAACTGAAAAACCTACCCGTCGAATTTCATGAAATTTGCATGAGAGATAGACACGACCAAGGTCTTTAAGAATCAAGCATAACATTGATCGCGAACAGTCATTTCAGTTCACAAGAGAGAGTCAAAGTTTGCATCATACTACATGTCAATTAAGTGCGTTAGCAAGGGTTAAATTGCAAACAATTGAAGGAAAACATCAATATTGAAGAACGGCCGAGACGTGTGACATGTCCAAATGCAGGTACATGCGCTCTTGCATGTGTGAAAGGGCAAAAGTTGACAGAAATACTCTACATTGCTCTTGTAGCAAGATTCGCTGAGTGCGTTAGCAAGGGTTAATTTGAAAAGTTGAAGGAAAACACCCTTCCTGTCAAGACATGCGACATGGGGCAGAAGTTTGTAGAAATACTCTTCGATGTCTTATGAATTATCACGTAATTTACAGACTAGAGAAGGCCGAAATGGCTTTATGCAGCAGAAGTCCGTACGACTGGACGTATGGACAGCGTGCGCGAGATGACCAAATGCACACAAGTGCGTCAAGCACTGTCAAATTCTGATCAGACAGGCAGAGAAGCGAGCAAAAAAGCCTGCCTGACTGACCTGACCCGACTGACTGACATAGTCTTGATTATTTATATATAGTAAGACCCTCAACCTATGTACCAGCATTCGGGAACTATATTCCAGTGTCGGCAAACCACTTGATCACGCCAAAGGAAAACACTAGCCCTTTTTCAACTTTCAAACCTCTACTGCCTCCCCTCCACATACCCCTCACGTTTTGATGTTTTTGCTTTCTTGCCTCAACTGCCAGCAGGCCGTGTACATCGAGTAAACCTCACTTCCGCTCCTATGTCTCGCTACGTACTGAAAACGTATACAAAACGTCATTTTGCTTCAGAATACGGCTAAATCAACTGCAGTGCACTAAAATTGTCTTCAAAACGCTATCTAAACTTGGAAAAGCACTTAGTTTGCCCCCAAGAGCCACGGTTGCTCATATTTTGCTGAATCCTGTCATTGTCGTCGCTTGCGACTATATTTATTATTATTATTCCACGATTTTTGTGAACAACATTCAGCCAAAACTACCGACTCGATTACAACCAAACTTTACGAGCTTATAGCCCTTACAACAAACTCGCGACTCGTAACTTTTCAGCCAATTCGAACATTGCATTAAAGGCTCAGTACCACTCACAGTTTTGAAAATTAACATTGGAAAAATTTTCAAAATTAACTTAGAGACTTGAAACTTGCTTTAAAAGATGCGCAATAAAATTTCAAGCAAAAAAGTAAATCATGTCAAATTCGTAAGTCACGTGGTTTGGGCGCCATCTTGAATTTACGCACTTTTTAGGAATGTCCGACCCCATGCACCTTTGAGCGGACACTACACTGCCGCTACTTGCAGTAGAGAGATGATACTTACACAGTTACACAGCTAAATGATTGGTCTAAAACAAGTTTGTCTTGGAATTCGCAAATTCCTAATACTTTTACCACAGTAACCACTCAAAGTCAGTGAATTTTCAAAAATCGCCAACTTCAAGGGCAGATAACTGAAAAACCTACCCGTCGAATTTCATGAAATTTGCATGAGAGATAGACACGACCAAGGTCTTTAAGAATCAAGCATAACATTGATCGCGAACAGTCATTTCAGTTCACAAGAGAGAGTCAAAGTTTGCATCATACTACATGTCAATTAAGTGCGTTAGCAAGGGTTAAATTGCAAACAATTGAAGGAAAACATCAATATTGAAGAACGGCCGAGACGTGTGACATGTCCAAATGCAGGTACATGCGCTCTTGCATGTGTGAAAGGGCAAAAGTTGACAGAAATACTCTACATTGCTCTTGTAGCAAGATTCGCTGAGTGCGTTAGCAAGGGTTAATTTGAAAAGTTGAAGGAAAACACCCTTCCTGTCAAGACATGCGACATGGGGCAGAAGTTTGTAGAAATACTCTTCGATGTCTTATGAATTATCACGTAATTTACAGACTAGAGAAGGCCGAAATGGCTTTATGCAGCAGAAGTCCGTACGACTGGACGTATGGACAGCGTGCGCGAGATGACCAAATGCACACAAGTGCGTCAAGCACTGTCAAATTCTGATCAGACAGGCAGAGAAGCGAGCAAAAAAGCCTGCCTGACTGACCTGACCCGACTGACTGACATAGTCTTGATTATTTATATATAGTAAGACCCTCAACCTATGTACCAGCATTCGGGAACTATATTCCAGTGTCGGCAAACCACTTGATCACGCCAAAGGAAAACACTAGCCCTTTTTCAACTTTCAAACCTCTACTGCCTCCCCTCCACATACCCCTCACGTTTTGATGTTTTTGCTTTCTTGCCTCAACTGCCAGCAGGCCGTGTACATCGAGTAAACCTCACTTCCGCTCCTATGTCTCGCTACGTACTGAAAACGTATACAAAACGTCATTTTGCTTCAGAATACGGCTAAATCAACTGCAGTGCACTAAAATTGTCTTCAAAACGCTATCTAAACTTGGAAAAGCACTTAGTTTGCCCCCAAGAGCCACGGTTGCTCATATTTTGCTGAATCCTGTCATTGTCGTCGCTTGCGACTATATTTATTATTATTATTCCACGATTTTTGTGAACAACATTCAGCCAAAACTACCGACTCGATTACAACCAAACTTTACGAGCTTATAGCCCTTACAACAAACTCGCGACTCGTAACTTTTCAGCCAATTCGAACATTGCATTAAAGGCTCAGTACCACTCACAGTTTTGAAAATTAACATTGGAAAAATTTTCAAAATTAACTTAGAGACTTGAAACTTGCTTTAAAAGATGCGCAATAAAATTTCAAGCAAAAAAGTAAATCATGTCAAATTCGTAAGTCACGTGGTTTGGGCGCCATCTTGAATTTACGCACTTTTTAGGAATGTCCGACCCCATGCACCTTTGAGCGGACACTACACTGCCGCTACTTGCAGTAGAGAGATGATACTTACACAGTTACACAGCTAAATGATTGGTCTAAAACAAGTTTGTCTTGGAATTCGCAAATTCCTAATACTTTTACCACAGTAACCACTCAAAGTCAGTGAATTTTCAAAAATCGCCAACTTCAAGGGCAGATAACTGAAAAACCTACCCGTCGAATTTCATGAAATTTGCATGAGAGATAGACACGACCAAGGTCTTTAAGAATCAAGCATAACATTGATCGCGAACAGTCATTTCAGTTCACAAGAGAGAGTCAAAGTTTGCATCATACTACATGTCAATTAAGTGCGTTAGCAAGGGTTAAATTGCAAACAATTGAAGGAAAACATCAATATTGAAGAACGGCCGAGACGTGTGACATGTCCAAATGCAGGTACATGCGCTCTTGCATGTGTGAAAGGGCAAAAGTTGACAGAAATACTCTACATTGCTCTTGTAGCAAGATTCGCTGAGTGCGTTAGCAAGGGTTAATTTGAAAAGTTGAAGGAAAACACCCTTCCTGTCAAGACATGCGACATGGGGCAGAAGTTTGTAGAAATACTCTTCGATGTCTTATGAATTATCACGTAATTTACAGACTAGAGAAGGCCGAAATGGCTTTATGCAGCAGAAGTCCGTACGACTGGACGTATGGACAGCGTGCGCGAGATGACCAAATGCACACAAGTGCGTCAAGCACTGTCAAATTCTGATCAGACAGGCAGAGAAGCGAGCAAAAAAGCCTGCCTGACTGACCTGACCCGACTGACTGACATAGTCTTGATTATTTATATATAGTAAGACCCTCAACCTATGTACCAGCATTCGGGAACTATATTCCAGTGTCGGCAAACCACTTGATCACGCCAAAGGAAAACACTAGCCCTTTTTCAACTTTCAAACCTCTACTGCCTCCCCTCCACATACCCCTCACGTTTTGATGTTTTTGCTTTCTTGCCTCAACTGCCAGCAGGCCGTGTACATCGAGTAAACCTCACTTCCGCTCCTATGTCTCGCTACGTACTGAAAACGTATACAAAACGTCATTTTGCTTCAGAATACGGCTAAATCAACTGCAGTGCACTAAAATTGTCTTCAAAACGCTATCTAAACTTGGAAAAGCACTTAGTTTGCCCCCAAGAGCCACGGTTGCTCATATTTTGCTGAATCCTGTCATTGTCGTCGCTTGCGACTATATTTATTATTATTATTCCACGATTTTTGTGAACAACATTCAGCCAAAACTACCGACTCGATTACAACCAAACTTTACGAGCTTATAGCCCTTACAACAAACTCGCGACTCGTAACTTTTCAGCCAATTCGAACATTGCATTAAAGGCTCAGTACCACTCACAGTTTTGAAAATTAACATTGGAAAATTTTTCAAAATTAACTTAGAGACTTGAAACTTGCTTTAAAAGATGCGCAATAAAATTTCAAGCAAAAAAGTAAATCATGTCAAATTCGTAAGTCACGTGGTTTGGGCGCCATCTTGAATTTACGCACTTTTTAGGAATGTCCGACCCCATGCACCTTTGAGCGGACACTACACTGCCGCTACTTGCAGTAGAGAGATGATACTTACACAGTTACACAGCTAAATGATTGGTCTAAAACAAGTTTGTCTTGGAATTCGCAAATTCCTAATACTTTTACCACAGTAACCACTCAAAGTCAGTGAATTTTCAAAAATCGCCAACTTCAAGGGCAGATAACTGAAAAACCTACCCGTCGAATTTCATGAAATTTGCATGAGAGATAGACACGACCAAGGTCTTTAAGAATCAAGCATAACATTGATCGCGAACAGTCATTTCAGTTCACAAGAGAGAGTCAAAGTTTGCATCATACTACATGTCAATTAAGTGCGTTAGCAAGGGTTAAATTGCAAACAATTGAAGGAAAACATCAATATTGAAGAACGGCCGAGACGTGTGACATGTCCAAATGCAGGTACATGCGCTCTTGCATGTGTGAAAGGGCAAAAGTTGACAGAAATACTCTACATTGCTCTTGTAGCAAGATTCGCTGAGTGCGTTAGCAAGGGTTAATTTGAAAAGTTGAAGGAAAACACCCTTCCTGTCAAGACATGCGACATGGGGCAGAAGTTTGTAGAAATACTCTTCGATGTCTTATGAATTATCACGTAATTTACAGACTAGAGAAGGCCGAAATGGCTTTATGCAGCAGAAGTCCGTACGACTGGACGTATGGACAGCGTGCGCGAGATGACCAAATGCACACAAGTGCGTCAAGCACTGTCAAATTCTGATCAGACAGGCAGAGAAGCGAGCAAAAAAGCCTGCCTGACTGACCTGACCCGACTGACTGACATAGTCTTGATTATTTATATATAGTAAGACCCTCAACCTATGTACCAGCATTCGGGAACTATATTCCAGTGTCGGCAAACCACTTGATCACGCCAAAGGAAAACACTAGCCCTTTTTCAACTTTCAAACCTCTACTGCCTCCCCTCCACATACCCCTCACGTTTTGATGTTTTTGCTTTCTTGCCTCAACTGCCAGCAGGCCGTGTACATCGAGTAAACCTCACTTCCGCTCCTATGTCTCGCTACGTACTGAAAACGTATACAAAACGTCATTTTGCTTCAGAATACGGCTAAATCAACTGCAGTGCACTAAAATTGTCTTCAAAACGCTATCTAAACTTGGAAAAGCACTTAGTTTGCCCCCAAGAGCCACGGTTGCTCATATTTTGCTGAATCCTGTCATTGTCGTCGCTTGCGACTATATTTATTATTATTATTCCACGATTTTTGTGAACAACATTCAGCCAAAACTACCGACTCGATTACAACCAAACTTTACGAGCTTATAGCCCTTACAACAAACTCGCGACTCGTAACTTTTCAGCCAATTCGAACATTGCATTAAAGGCTCAGTACCACTCACAGTTTTGAAAATTAACATTGGAAAAATTTTCAAAATTAACTTAGAGACTTGAAACTTGCTTTAAAAGATGCGCAATAAAATTTCAAGCAAAAAAGTAAATCATGTCAAATTCGTAAGTCACGTGGTTTGGGCGCCATCTTGAATTTACGCACTTTTTAGGAATGTCCGACCCCATGCACCTTTGAGCGGACACTACACTGCCGCTACTTGCAGTAGAGAGATGATACTTACACAGTTACACAGCTAAATGATTGGTCTAAAACAAGTTTGTCTTGGAATTCGCAAATTCCTAATACTTTTACCACAGTAACCACTCAAAGTCAGTGAATTTTCAAAAATCGCCAACTTCAAGGGCAGATAACTGAAAAACCTACCCGTCGAATTTCATGAAATTTGCATGAGAGATAGACACGACCAAGGTCTTTAAGAATCAAGCATAACATTGATCGCGAACAGTCATTTCAGTTCACAAGAGAGAGTCAAAGTTTGCATCATACTACATGTCAATTAAGTGCGTTAGCAAGGGTTAAATTGCAAACAATTGAAGGAAAACATCAATATTGAAGAACGGCCGAGACGTGTGACATGTCCAAATGCAGGTACATGCGCTCTTGCATGTGTGAAAGGGCAAAAGTTGACAGAAATACTCTACATTGCTCTTGTAGCAAGATTCGCTGAGTGCGTTAGCAAGGGTTAATTTGAAAAGTTGAAGGAAAACACCCTTCCTGTCAAGACATGCGACATGGGGCAGAAGTTTGTAGAAATACTCTTCGATGTCTTATGAATTATCACGTAATTTACAGACTAGAGAAGGCCGAAATGGCTTTATGCAGCAGAAGTCCGTACGACTGGACGTATGGACAGCGTGCGCGAGATGACCAAATGCACACAAGTGCGTCAAGCACTGTCAAATTCTGATCAGACAGGCAGAGAAGCGAGCAAAAAAGCCTGCCTGACTGACCTGACCCGACTGACTGACATAGTCTTGATTATTTATATATAGTAAGACCCTCAACCTATGTACCAGCATTCGGGAACTATATTCCAGTGTCGGCAAACCACTTGATCACGCCAAAGGAAAACACTAGCCCTTTTTCAACTTTCAAACCTCTACTGCCTCCCCTCCACATACCCCTCACGTTTTGATGTTTTTGCTTTCTTGCCTCAACTGCCAGCAGGCCGTGTACATCGAGTAAACCTCACTTCCGCTCCTATGTCTCGCTACGTACTGAAAACGTATACAAAACGTCATTTTGCTTCAGAATACGGCTAAATCAACTGCAGTGCACTAAAATTGTCTTCAAAACGCTATCTAAACTTGGAAAAGCACTTAGTTTGCCCCCAAGAGCCACGGTTGCTCATATTTTGCTGAATCCTGTCATTGTCGTCGCTTGCGACTATATTTATTATTATTATTCCACGATTTTTGTGAACAACATTCAGCCAAAACTACCGACTCGATTACAACCAAACTTTACGAGCTTATAGCCCTTACAACAAACTCGCGACTCGTAACTTTTCAGCCAATTCGAACATTGCATTAAAGGCTCAGTACCACTCACAGTTTTGAAAATTAACATTGGAAAAATTTTCAAAATTAACTTAGAGACTTGAAACTTGCTTTAAAAGATGCGCAATAAAATTTCAAGCAAAAAAGTAAATCATGTCAAATTCGTAAGTCACGTGGTTTGGGCGCCATCTTGAATTTACGCACTTTTTAGGAATGTCCGACCCCATGCACCTTTGAGCGGACACTACACTGCCGCTACTTGCAGTAGAGAGATGATACTTACACAGTTACACAGCTAAATGATTGGTCTAAAACAAGTTTGTCTTGGAATTCGCAAATTCCTAATACTTTTACCACAGTAACCACTCAAAGTCAGTGAATTTTCAAAAATCGCCAACTTCAAGGGCAGATAACTGAAAAACCTACCCGTCGAATTTCATGAAATTTGCATGAGAGATAGACACGACCAAGGTCTTTAAGAATCAAGCATAACATTGATCGCGAACAGTCATTTCAGTTCACAAGAGAGAGTCAAAGTTTGCATCATACTACATGTCAATTAAGTGCGTTAGCAAGGGTTAAATTGCAAACAATTGAAGGAAAACATCAATATTGAAGAACGGCCGAGACGTGTGACATGTCCAAATGCAGGTACATGCGCTCTTGCATGTGTGAAAGGGCAAAAGTTGACAGAAATACTCTACATTGCTCTTGTAGCAAGATTCGCTGAGTGCGTTAGCAAGGGTTAATTTGAAAAGTTGAAGGAAAACACCCTTCCTGTCAAGACATGCGACATGGGGCAGAAGTTTGTAGAAATACTCTTCGATGTCTTATGAATTATCACGTAATTTACAGACTAGAGAAGGCCGAAATGGCTTTATGCAGCAGAAGTCCGTACGACTGGACGTATGGACAGCGTGCGCGAGATGACCAAATGCACACAAGTGCGTCAAGCACTGTCAAATTCTGATCAGACAGGCAGAGAAGCGAGCAAAAAAGCCTGCCTGACTGACCTGACCCGACTGACTGACATAGTCTTGATTATTTATATATAGTAAGACCCTCAACCTATGTACCAGCATTCGGGAACTATATTCCAGTGTCGGCAAACCACTTGATCACGCCAAAGGAAAACACTAGCCCTTTTTCAACTTTCAAACCTCTACTGCCTCCCCTCCACATACCCCTCACGTTTTGATGTTTTTGCTTTCTTGCCTCAACTGCCAGCAGGCCGTGTACATCGAGTAAACCTCACTTCCGCTCCTATGTCTCGCTACGTACTGAAAACGTATACAAAACGTCATTTTGCTTCAGAATACGGCTAAATCAACTGCAGTGCACTAAAATTGTCTTCAAAACGCTATCTAAACTTGGAAAAGCACTTAGTTTGCCCCCAAGAGCCACGGTTGCTCATATTTTGCTGAATCCTGTCATTGTCGTCGCTTGCGACTATATTTATTATTATTATTCCACGATTTTTGTGAACAACATTCAGCCAAAACTACCGACTCGATTACAACCAAACTTTACGAGCTTATAGCCCTTACAACAAACTCGCGACTCGTAACTTTTCAGCCAATTCGAACATTGCATTAAAGGCTCAGTACCACTCACAGTTTTGAAAATTAACATTGGAAAAATTTTCAAAATTAACTTAGAGACTTGAAACTTGCTTTAAAAGATGCGCAATAAAATTTCAAGCAAAAAAGTAAATCATGTCAAATTCGTAAGTCACGTGGTTTGGGCGCCATCTTGAATTTACGCACTTTTTAGGAATGTCCGACCCCATGCACCTTTGAGCGGACACTACACTGCCGCTACTTGCAGTAGAGAGATGATACTTACACAGTTACACAGCTAAATGATTGGTCTAAAACAAGTTTGTCTTGGAATTCGCAAATTCCTAATACTTTTACCACAGTAACCACTCAAAGTCAGTGAATTTTCAAAAATCGCCAACTTCAAGGGCAGATAACTGAAAAACCTACCCGTCGAATTTCATGAAATTTGCATGAGAGATAGACACGACCAAGGTCTTTAAGAATCAAGCATAACATTGATCGCGAACAGTCATTTCAGTTCACAAGAGAGAGTCAAAGTTTGCATCATACTACATGTCAATTAAGTGCGTTAGCAAGGGTTAAATTGCAAACAATTGAAGGAAAACATCAATATTGAAGAACGGCCGAGACGTGTGACATGTCCAAATGCAGGTACATGCGCTCTTGCATGTGTGAAAGGGCAAAAGTTGACAGAAATACTCTACATTGCTCTTGTAGCAAGATTCGCTGAGTGCGTTAGCAAGGGTTAATTTGAAAAGTTGAAGGAAAACACCCTTCCTGTCAAGACATGCGACATGGGGCAGAAGTTTGTAGAAATACTCTTCGATGTCTTATGAATTATCACGTAATTTACAGACTAGAGAAGGCCGAAATGGCTTTATGCAGCAGAAGTCCGTACGACTGGACGTATGGACAGCGTGCGCGAGATGACCAAATGCACACAAGTGCGTCAAGCACTGTCAAATTCTGATCAGACAGGCAGAGAAGCGAGCAAAAAAGCCTGCCTGACTGACCTGACCCGACTGACTGACTGACATAGTCTTGATTATTTATATATAGTAAGACCCTCAACCTATGTACCAGCATTCGGGAACTATATTCCAGTGTCGGCAAACCACTTGATCACGCCAAAGGAAAACACTAGCCCTTTTTCAACTTTCAAACCTCTACTGCCTCCCCTCCACATACCCCTCACGTTTTGATGTTTTTGCTTTCTTGCCTCAACTGCCAGCAGGCCGTGTACATCGAGTAAACCTCACTTCCGCTCCTATGTCTCGCTACGTACTGAAAACGTATACAAAACGTCATTTTGCTTCAGAATACGGCTAAATCAACTGCAGTGCACTAAAATTGTCTTCAAAACGCTATCTAAACTTGGAAAAGCACTTAGTTTGCCCCCAAGAGCCACGGTTGCTCATATTTTGCTGAATCCTGTCATTGTCGTCGCTTGCGACTATATTTATTATTATTATTCCACGATTTTTGTGAACAACATTCAGCCAAAACTACCGACTCGATTACAACCAAACTTTACGAGCTTATAGCCCTTACAACAAACTCGCGACTCGTAACTTTTCAGCCAATTCGAACATTGCATTAAAGGCTCAGTACCACTCACAGTTTTGAAAATTAACATTGGAAAAATTTTCAAAATTAACTTAGAGACTTGAAACTTGCTTTAAAAGATGCGCAATAAAATTTCAAGCAAAAAAGTAAATCATGTCAAATTCGTAAGTCACGTGGTTTGGGCGCCATCTTGAATTTACGCACTTTTTAGGAATGTCCGACCCCATGCACCTTTGAGCGGACACTACACTGCCGCTACTTGCAGTAGAGAGATGATACTTACACAGTTACACAGCTAAATGATTGGTCTAAAACAAGTTTGTCTTGGAATTCGCAAATTCCTAATACTTTTACCACAGTAACCACTCAAAGTCAGTGAATTTTCAAAAATCGCCAACTTCAAGGGCAGATAACTGAAAAACCTACCCGTCGAATTTCATGAAATTTGCATGAGAGATAGACACGACCAAGGTCTTTAAGAATCAAGCATAACATTGATCGCGAACAGTCATTTCAGTTCACAAGAGAGAGTCAAAGTTTGCATCATACTACATGTCAATTAAGTGCGTTAGCAAGGGTTAAATTGCAAACAATTGAAGGAAAACATCAATATTGAAGAACGGCCGAGACGTGTGACATGTCCAAATGCAGGTACATGCGCTCTTGCATGTGTGAAAGGGCAAAAGTTGACAGAAATACTCTACATTGCTCTTGTAGCAAGATTCGCTGAGTGCGTTAGCAAGGGTTAATTTGAAAAGTTGAAGGAAAACACCCTTCCTGTCAAGACATGCGACATGGGGCAGAAGTTTGTAGAAATACTCTTCGATGTCTTATGAATTATCACGTAATTTACAGACTAGAGAAGGCCGAAATGGCTTTATGCAGCAGAAGTCCGTACGACTGGACGTATGGACAGCGTGCGCGAGATGACCAAATGCACACAAGTGCGTCAAGCACTGTCAAATTCTGATCAGACAGGCAGAGAAGCGAGCAAAAAAGCCTGCCTGACTGACCTGACCGACTGACTGACTGACATAGTCTTGATTATTTATATATAGTAAGACCCTCAACCTATGTACCAGCATTCGGGAACTATATTCCAGTGTCGGCAAACCACTTGATCACGCCAAAGGAAAACACTAGCCCTTTTTCAACTTTCAAACCTCTACTGCCTCCCCTCCACATACCCCTCACGTTTTGATGTTTTTGCTTTCTTGCCTCAACTGCCAGCAGGCCGTGTACATCGAGTAAACCTCACTTCCGCTCCTATGTCTCGCTACGTACTGAAAACGTATACAAAACGTCATTTTGCTTCAGAATACGGCTAAATCAACTGCAGTGCACTAAAATTGTCTTCAAAACGCTATCTAAACTTGGAAAAGCACTTAGTTTGCCCCCAAGAGCCACGGTTGCTCATATTTTGCTGAATCCTGTCATTGTCGTCGCTTGCGACTATATTTATTATTATTATTCCACGATTTTTGTGAACAACATTCAGCCAAAACTACCGACTCGATTACAACCAAACTTTACGAGCTTATAGCCCTTACAACAAACTCGCGACTCGTAACTTTTCAGCCAATTCGAACATTGCATTAAAGGCTCAGTACCACTCACAGTTTTGAAAATTAACATTGGAAAAATTTTCAAAATTAACTTAGAGACTTGAAACTTGCTTTAAAAGATGCGCAATAAAATTTCAAGCAAAAAAGTAAATCATGTCAAATTCGTAAGTCACGTGGTTTGGGCGCCATCTTGAATTTACGCACTTTTTAGGAATGTCCGACCCCATGCACCTTTGAGCGGACACTACACTGCCGCTACTTGCAGTAGAGAGATGATACTTACACAGTTACACAGCTAAATGATTGGTCTAAAACAAGTTTGTCTTGGAATTCGCAAATTCCTAATACTTTTACCACAGTAACCACTCAAAGTCAGTGAATTTTCAAAAATCGCCAACTTCAAGGGCAGATAACTGAAAAACCTACCCGTCGAATTTCATGAAATTTGCATGAGAGATAGACACGACCAAGGTCTTTAAGAATCAAGCATAACATTGATCGCGAACAGTCATTTCAGTTCACAAGAGAGAGTCAAAGTTTGCATCATACTACATGTCAATTAAGTGCGTTAGCAAGGGTTAAATTGCAAACAATTGAAGGAAAACATCAATATTGA
Organism: Phorcus lineatus; assembly: GCA_921293015.1. Lineage (NCBI taxonomy): Eukaryota > Metazoa > Mollusca > Gastropoda > Trochida > Trochidae > Phorcus > Phorcus lineatus. The sequence goes on along the minus strand of OV121087.1, from coordinate 32,585,573 downwards.
AGAACGGCCGAGACGTGTGACATGTCCAAATGCAGGTACATGCGCTCTTGCATGTGTGAAAGGGCAAAAGTTGACAGAAATACTCTACATTGCTCTTGTAGCAAGATTCGCTGAGTGCGTTAGCAAGGGTTAATTTGAAAAGTTGAAGGAAAACACCCTTCCTGTCAAGACATGCGACATGGGGCAGAAGTTTGTAGAAATACTCTTCGATGTCTTATGAATTATCACGTAATTTACAGACTAGAGAAGGCCGAAATGGCTTTATGCAGCAGAAGTCCGTACGACTGGACGTATGGACAGCGTGCGCGAGATGACCAAATGCACACAAGTGCGTCAAGCACTGTCAAATTCTGATCAGACAGGCAGAGAAGCGAGCAAAAAAGCCTGCCTGACTGACCTGACCCGACTGACTGACTGACATAGTCTTGATTATTTATATATAGTAAGACCCTCAACCTATGTACCAGCATTCGGGAACTATATTCCAGTGTCGGCAAACCACTTGATCACGCCAAAGGAAAACACTAGCCCTTTTTCAACTTTCAAACCTCTACTGCCTCCCCTCCACATACCCCTCACGTTTTGATGTTTTTGCTTTCTTGCCTCAACTGCCAGCAGGCCGTGTACATCGAGTAAACCTCACTTCCGCTCCTATGTCTCGCTACGTACTGAAAACGTATACAAAACGTCATTTTGCTTCAGAATACGGCTAAATCAACTGCAGTGCACTAAAATTGTCTTCAAAACGCTATCTAAACTTGGAAAAGCACTTAGTTTGCCCCCAAGAGCCACGGTTGCTCATATTTTGCTGAATCCTGTCATTGTCGTCGCTTGCGACTATATTTATTATTATTATTCCACGATTTTTGTGAACAACATTCAGCCAAAACTACCGACTCGATTACAACCAAACTTTACGAGCTTATAGCCCTTACAACAAACTCGCGACTCGTAACTTTTCAGCCAATTCGAACATTGCATTAAAGGCTCAGTACCACTCACAGTTTTGAAAATTAACATTGGAAAAATTTTCAAAATTAACTTAGAGACTTGAAACTTGCTTTAAAAGATGCGCAATAAAATTTCAAGCAAAAAAGTAAATCATGTCAAATTCGTAAGTCACGTGGTTTGGGCGCCATCTTGAATTTACGCACTTTTTAGGAATGTCCGACCCCATGCACCTTTGAGCGGACACTTCACTGCCGCTACTTGCAGTAGAGAGATGATACTTACACAGTTACACAGCTAAATGATTGGTCTAAAACAAGTTTGTCTTGGAATTCGCAAATTCCTAATACTTTTACCACAGTAACCACTCAAAGTCAGTGAATTTTCAAAAATCGCCAACTTCAAGGGCAGATAACTGAAAAACCTACCCGTCGAATTTCATGAAATTTGCATGAGAGATAGACACGACCAAGGTCTTTAAGAATCAAGCATAACATTGATCGCGAACAGTCATTTCAGTTCACAAGAGAGAGTCAAAGTTTGCATCATACTACATGTCAATTAAGTGCGTTAGCAAGGGTTAAATTGCAAACAATTGAAGGAAAACATCAATATTGAAGAACGGCCGAGACGTGTGACATGTCCAAATGCAGGTACATGCGCTCTTGCATGTGTGAAAGGGCAAAAGTTGACAGAAATACTCTACATTGCTCTTGTAGCAAGATTCGCTGAGTGCGTTAGCAAGGGTTAATTTGAAAAGTTGAAGGAAAACACCCTTCCTGTCAAGACATGCGACATGGGGCAGAAGTTTGTAGAAATACTCTTCGATGTCTTATGAATTATCACGTAATTTACAGACTAGAGAAGGCCGAAATGGCTTTATGCAGCAGAAGTCCGTACGACTGGACGTATGGACAGCGTGCGCGAGATGACCAAATGCACACAAGTGCGTCAAGCACTGTCAAATTCTGATCAGACAGGCAGAGAAGCGAGCAAAAAAGCCTGCCTGACTGACCTGACCCGACTGACTGACATAGTCTTGATTATTTATATATAGTAAGACCCTCAACCTATGTACCAGCATTCGGGAACTATATTCCAGTGTCGGCAAACCACTTGATCACGCCAAAGGAAAACACTAGCCCTTTTTCAACTTTCAAACCTCTACTGCCTCCCCTCCACATACCCCTCACGTTTTGATGTTTTTGCTTTCTTGCCTCAACTGCCAGCAGGCCGTGTACATCGAGTAAACCTCACTTCCGCTCCTATGTCTCGCTACGTACTGAAAACGTATACAAAACGTCATTTTGCTTCAGAATACGGCTAAATCAACTGCAGTGCACTAAAATTGTCTTCAAAACGCTATCTAAACTTGGAAAAGCACTTAGTTTGCCCCCAAGAGCCACGGTTGCTCATATTTTGCTGAATCCTGTCATTGTCGTCGCTTGCGACTATATTTATTATTATTATTCCACGATTTTTGTGAACAACATTCAGCCAAAACTACCGACTCGATTACAACCAAACTTTACGAGCTTATAGCCCTTACAACAAACTCGCGACTCGTAACTTTTCAGCCAATTCGAACATTGCATTAAAGGCTCAGTACCACTCACAGTTTTGAAAATTAACATTGGAAAAATTTTCAAAATTAACTTAGAGACTTGAAACTTGCTTTAAAAGATGCGCAATAAAATTTCAAGCAAAAAAGTAAATCATGTCAAATTCGTAAGTCACGTGGTTTGGGCGCCATCTTGAATTTACGCACTTTTTAGGAATGTCCGACCCCATGCACCTTTGAGCGGACACTACACTGCCGCTACTTGCAGTAGAGAGATGATACTTACACAGTTACACAGCTAAATGATTGGTCTAAAACAAGTTTGTCTTGGAATTCGCAAATTCCTAATACTTTTACCACAGTAACCACTCAAAGTCAGTGAATTTTCAAAAATCGCCAACTTCAAGGGCAGATAACTGAAAAACCTACCCGTCGAATTTCATGAAATTTGCATGAGAGATAGACACGACCAAGGTCTTTAAGAATCAAGCATAACATTGATCGCGAACAGTCATTTCAGTTCACAAGAGAGAGTCAAAGTTTGCATCATACTACATGTCAATTAAGTGCGTTAGCAAGGGTTAAATTGCAAACAATTGAAGGAAAACATCAATATTGAAGAACGGCCGAGACGTGTGACATGTCCAAATGCAGGTACATGCGCTCTTGCATGTGTGAAAGGGCAAAAGTTGACAGAAATACTCTACATTGCTCTTGTAGCAAGATTCGCTGAGTGCGTTAGCAAGGGTTAATTTGAAAAGTTGAAGGAAAACACCCTTCCTGTCAAGACATGCGACATGGGGCAGAAGTTTGTAGAAATACTCTTCGATGTCTTATGAATTATCACGTAATTTACAGACTAGAGAAGGCCGAAATGGCTTTATGCAGCAGAAGTCCGTACGACTGGACGTATGGACAGCGTGCGCGAGATGACCAAATGCACACAAGTGCGTCAAGCACTGTCAAATTCTGATCAGACAGGCAGAGAAGCGAGCAAAAAAGCCTGCCTGACTGACCTGACCCGACTGACTGACTGACATAGTCTTGATTATTTATATATAGTAAGACCCTCAACCTATGTACCAGCATTCGGGAACTATATTCCAGTGTCGGCAAACCACTTGATCACGCCAAAGGAAAACACTAGCCCTTTTTCAACTTTCAAACCTCTACTGCCTCCCCTCCACATACCCCTCACGTTTTGATGTTTTTGCTTTCTTGCCTCAACTGCCAGCAGGCCGTGTACATCGAGTAAACCTCACTTCCGCTCCTATGTCTCGCTACGTACTGAAAACGTATACAAAACGTCATTTTGCTTCAGAATACGGCTAAATCAACTGCAGTGCACTAAAATTGTCTTCAAAACGCTATCTAAACTTGGAAAAGCACTTAGTTTGCCCCCAAGAGCCACGGTTGCTCATATTTTGCTGAATCCTGTCATTGTCGTCGCTTGCGACTATATTTATTATTATTATTCCACGATTTTTGTGAACAACATTCAGCCAAAACTACCGACTCGATTACAACCAAACTTTACGAGCTTATAGCCCTTACAACAAACTCGCGACTCGTAACTTTTCAGCCAATTCGAACATTGCATTAAAGGCTCAGTACCACTCACAGTTTTGAAAATTAACATTGGAAAAATTTTCAAAATTAACTTAGAGACTTGAAACTTGCTTTAAAAGATGCGCAATAAAATTTCAAGCAAAAAAGTAAATCATGTCAAATTCGTAAGTCACGTGGTTTGGGCGCCATCTTGAATTTACGCACTTTTTAGGAATGTCCGACCCCATGCACCTTTGAGCGGACACTACACTGCCGCTACTTGCAGTAGAGAGATGATACTTACACAGTTACACAGCTAAATGATTGGTCTAAAACAAGTTTGTCTTGGAATTCGCAAATTCCTAATACTTTTACCACAGTAACCACTCAAAGTCAGTGAATTTTCAAAAATCGCCAACTTCAAGGGCAGATAACTGAAAAACCTACCCGTCGAATTTCATGAAATTTGCATGAGAGATAGACACGACCAAGGTCTTTAAGAATCAAGCATAACATTGATCGCGAACAGTCATTTCAGTTCACAAGAGAGAGTCAAAGTTTGCATCATACTACATGTCAATTAAGTGCGTTAGCAAGGGTTAAATTGCAAACAATTGAAGGAAAACATCAATATTGAAGAACGGCCGAGACGTGTGACATGTCCAAATGCAGGTACATGCGCTCTTGCATGTGTGAAAGGGCAAAAGTTGACAGAAATACTCTACATTGCTCTTGTAGCAAGATTCGCTGAGTGCGTTAGCAAGGGTTAATTTGAAAAGTTGAAGGAAAACACCCTTCCTGTCAAGACATGCGACATGGGGCAGAAGTTTGTAGAAATACTCTTCGATGTCTTATGAATTATCACGTAATTTACAGACTAGAGAAGGCCGAAATGGCTTTATGCAGCAGAAGTCCGTACGACTGGACGTATGGACAGCGTGCGCGAGATGACCAAATGCACACAAGTGCGTCAAGCACTGTCAAATTCTGATCAGACAGGCAGAGAAGCGAGCAAAAAAGCCTGCCTGACTGACCTGACCCGACTGACTGACATAGTCTTGATTATTTATATATAGTAAGACCCTCAACCTATGTACCAGCATTCGGGAACTATATTCCAGTGTCGGCAAACCACTTGATCACGCCAAAGGAAAACACTAGCCCTTTTTCAACTTTCAAACCTCTACTGCCTCCCCTCCACATACCCCTCACGTTTTGATGTTTTTGCTTTCTTGCCTCAACTGCCAGCAGGCCGTGTACATCGAGTAAACCTCACTTCCGCTCCTATGTCTCGCTACGTACTGAAAACGTATACAAAACGTCATTTTGCTTCAGAATACGGCTAAATCAACTGCAGTGCACTAAAATTGTCTTCAAAACGCTATCTAAACTTGGAAAAGCACTTAGTTTGCCCCCAAGAGCCACGGTTGCTCATATTTTGCTGAATCCTGTCATTGTCGTCGCTTGCGACTATATTTATTATTATTATTCCACGATTTTTGTGAACAACATTCAGCCAAAACTACCGACTCGATTACAACCAAACTTTACGAGCTTATAGCCCTTACAACAAACTCGCGACTCGTAACTTTTCAGCCAATTCGAACATTGCATTAAAGGCTCAGTACCACTCACAGTTTTAAAAATTAACATTGGAAAAATTTTCAAAATTAACTTAGAGACTTGAAACTTGCTTTAAAAGATGCGCAATAAAATTTCAAGCAAAAAAGTAAATCATGTCAAATTCGTAAGTCACGTGGTTTGGGCGCCATCTTGAATTTACGCACTTTTTAGGAATGTCCGACCCCATGCACCTTTGAGCGGACACTACACTGCCGCTACTTGCAGTAGAGAGATGATACTTACACAGTTACACAGCTAAATGATTGGTCTAAAACAAGTTTGTCTTGGAATTCGCAAATTCCTAATACTTTTACCACAGTAACCACTCAAAGTCAGTGAATTTTCAAAAATCGCCAACTTCAAGGGCAGATAACTGAAAAACCTACCCGTCGAATTTCATGAAATTTGCATGAGAGATAGACACGACCAAGGTCTTTAAGAATCAAGCATAACATTGATCGCGAACAGTCATTTCAGTTCACAAGAGAGAGTCAAAGTTTGCATCATACTACATGTCAATTAAGTGCGTTAGCAAGGGTTAAATTGCAAACAATTGAAGGAAAACATCAATATTGAAGAACGGCCGAGACGTGTGACATGTCCAAATGCAGGTACATGCGCTCTTGCATGTGTGAAAGGGCAAAAGTTGACAGAAATACTCTACATTGCTCTTGTAGCAAGATTCGCTGAGTGCGTTAGCAAGGGTTAATTTGAAAAGTTGAAGGAAAACACCCTTCCTGTCAAGACATGCGACATGGGGCAGAAGTTTGTAGAAATACTCTTCGATGTCTTATGAATTATCACGTAATTTACAGACTAGAGAAGGCCGAAATGGCTTTATGCAGCAGAAGTCCGTACGACTGGACGTATGGACAGCGTGCGCGAGATGACCAAATGCACACAAGTGCGTCAAGCACTGTCAAATTCTGATCAGACAGGCAGAGAAGCGAGCAAAAAAGCCTGCCTGACTGACCTGACCCGACTGACTGACATAGTCTTGATTATTTATATATAGTAAGACCCTCAACCTATGTACCAGCATTCGGGAACTATATTCCAGTGTCGGCAAACCACTTGATCACGCCAAAGGAAAACACTAGCCCTTTTTCAACTTTCAAACCTCTACTGCCTCCCCTCCACATACCCCTCACGTTTTGATGTTTTTGCTTTCTTGCCTCAACTGCCAGCAGGCCGTGTACATCGAGTAAACCTCACTTCCGCTCCTATGTCTCGCTACGTACTGAAAACGTATACAAAACGTCATTTTGCTTCAGAATACGGCTAAATCAACTGCAGTGCACTAAAATTGTCTTCAAAACGCTATCTAAACTTGGAAAAGCACTTAGTTTGCCCCCAAGAGCCACGGTTGCTCATATTTTGCTGAATCCTGTCATTGTCGTCGCTTGCGACTATATTTATTATTATTATTCCACGATTTTTGTGAACAACATTCAGCCAAAACTACCGACTCGATTACAACCAAACTTTACGAGCTTATAGCCCTTACAACAAACTCGCGACTCGTAACTTTTCAGCCAATTCGAACATTGCATTAAAGGCTCAGTACCACTCACAGTTTTGAAAATTAACATTGGAAAAATTTTCAAAATTAACTTAGAGACTTGAAACTTGCTTTAAAAGATGCGCAATAAAATTTCAAGCAAAAAAGTAAATCATGTCAAATTCGTAAGTCACGTGGTTTGGGCGCCATCTTGAATTTACGCACTTTTTAGGAATGTCCGACCCCATGCACCTTTGAGCGGACACTACACTGCCGCTACTTGCAGTAGAGAGATGATACTTACACAGTTACACAGCTAAATGATTGGTCTAAAACAAGTTTGTCTTGGAATTCGCAAATTCCTAATACTTTTACCACAGTAACCACTCAAAGTCAGTGAATTTTCAAAAATCGCCAACTTCAAGGGCAGATAACTGAAAAACCTACCCGTCGAATTTCATGAAATTTGCATGAGAGATAGACACGACCAAGGTCTTTAAGAATCAAGCATAACATTGATCGCGAACAGTCATTTCAGTTCACAAGAGAGAGTCAAAGTTTGCATCATACTACATGTCAATTAAGTGCGTTAGCAAGGGTTAAATTGCAAACAATTGAAGGAAAACATCAATATTGAAGAACGGCCGAGACGTGTGACATGTCCAAATGCAGGTACATGCGCTCTTGCATGTGTGAAAGGGCAAAAGTTGACAGAAATACTCTACATTGCTCTTGTAGCAAGATTCGCTGAGTGCGTTAGCAAGGGTTAATTTGAAAAGTTGAAGGAAAACACCCTTCCTGTCAAGACATGCGACATGGGGCAGAAGTTTGTAGAAATACTCTTCGATGTCTTATGAATTATCACGTAATTTACAGACTAGAGAAGGCCGAAATGGCTTTATGCAGCAGAAGTCCGTACGACTGGACGTATGGACAGCGTGCGCGAGATGACCAAATGCACACAAGTGCGTCAAGCACTGTCAAATTCTGATCAGACAGGCAGAGAAGCGAGCAAAAAAGCCTGCCTGACTGACCTGACCCGACTGACTGACATAGTCTTGATTATTTATATATAGTAAGACCCTCAACCTATGTACCAGCATTCGGGAACTATATTCCAGTGTCGGCAAACCACTTGATCACGCCAAAGGAAAACACTAGCCCTTTTTCAACTTTCAAACCTCTACTGCCTCCCCTCCACATACCCCTCACGTTTTGATGTTTTTGCTTTCTTGCCTCAACTGCCAGCAGGCCGTGTACATCGAGTAAACCTCACTTCCGCTCCTATGTCTCGCTACGTACTGAAAACGTATACAAAACGTCATTTTGCTTCAGAATACGGCTAAATCAACTGCAGTGCACTAAAATTGTCTTCAAAACGCTATCTAAACTTGGAAAAGCACTTAGTTTGCCCCCAAGAGCCACGGTTGCTCATATTTTGCTGAATCCTGTCATTGTCGTCGCTTGCGACTATATTTATTATTATTATTCCACGATTTTTGTGAACAACATTCAGCCAAAACTACCGACTCGATTACAACCAAACTTTACGAGCTTATAGCCCTTACAACAAACTCGCGACTCGTAACTTTTCAGCCAATTCGAACATTGCATTAAAGGCTCAGTACCACTCACAGTTTTGAAAATTAACATTGGAAAAATTTTCAAAATTAACTTAGAGACTTGAAACTTGCTTTAAAAGATGCGCAATAAAATTTCAAGCAAAAAAGTAAATCATGTCAAATTCGTAAGTCACGTGGTTTGGGCGCCATCTTGAATTTACGCACTTTTTAGGAATGTCCGACCCCATGCACCTTTGAGCGGACACTACACTGCCGCTACTTGCAGTAGAGAGATGATACTTACACAGTTACACAGCTAAATGATTGGTCTAAAACAAGTTTGTCTTGGAATTCGCAAATTCCTAATACTTTTACCACAGTAACCACTCAAAGTCAGTGAATTTTCAAAAATCGCCAACTTCAAGGGCAGATAACTGAAAAACCTACCCGTCGAATTTCATGAAATTTGCATGAGAGATAGACACGACCAAGGTCTTTAAGAATCAAGCATAACATTGATCGCGAACAGTCATTTCAGTTCACAAGAGAGAGTCAAAGTTTGCATCATACTACATGTCAATTAAGTGCGTTAGCAAGGGTTAAATTGCAAACAATTGAAGGAAAACATCAATATTGAAGAACGGCCGAGACGTGTGACATGTCCAAATGCAGGTACATGCGCTCTTGCATGTGTGAAAGGGCAAAAGTTGACAGAAATACTCTACATTGCTCTTGTAGCAAGATTCGCTGAGTGCGTTAGCAAGGGTTAATTTGAAAAGTTGAAGGAAAACACCCTTCCTGTCAAGACATGCGACATGGGGCAGAAGTTTGTAGAAATACTCTTCGATGTCTTATGAATTATCACGTAATTTACAGACTAGAGAAGGCCGAAATGGCTTTATGCAGCAGAAGTCCGTACGACTGGACGTATGGACAGCGTGCGCGAGATGACCAAATGCACACAAGTGCGTCAAGCACTGTCAAATTCTGATCAGACAGGCAGAGAAGCGAGCAAAAAAGCCTGCCTGACTGACCTGACCCGACTGACTGACATAGTCTTGATTATTTATATATAGTAAGACCCTCAACCTATGTACCAGCATTCGGGAACTATATTCCAGTGTCGGCAAACCACTTGATCACGCCAAAGGAAAACACTAGCCCTTTTTCAACTTTCAAACCTCTACTGCCTCCCCTCCACATACCCCTCACGTTTTGATGTTTTTGCTTTCTTGCCTCAACTGCCAGCAGGCCGTGTACATCGAGTAAACCTCACTTCCGCTCCTATGTCTCGCTACGTACTGAAAACGTATACAAAACGTCATTTTGCTTCAGAATACGGCTAAATCAACTGCAGTGCACTAAAATTGTCTTCAAAACGCTATCTAAACTTGGAAAAGCACTTAGTTTGCCCCCAAGAGCCACGGTTGCTCATATTTTGCTGAATCCTGTCATTGTCGTCGCTTGCGACTATATTTATTATTATTATTCCACGATTTTTGTGAACAACATTCAGCCAAAACTACCGACTCGATTACAACCAAACTTTACGAGCTTATAGCCCTTACAACAAACTCGCGACTCGTAACTTTTCAGCCAATTCGAACATTGCATTAAAGGCTCAGTACCACTCACAGTTTTGAAAATTAACATTGGAAAAATTTTCAAAATTAACTTAGAGACTTGAAACTTGCTTTAAAAGATGCGCAATAAAATTTCAAGCAAAAAAGTAAATCATGTCAAATTCGTAAGTCACGTGGTTTGGGCGCCATCTTGAATTTACGCACTTTTTAGGAATGTCCGACCCCATGCACCTTTGAGCGGACACTACACTGCCGCTACTTGCAGTAGAGAGATGATACTTACACAGTTACACAGCTAAATGATTGGTCTAAAACAAGTTTGTCTTGGAATTCGCAAATTCCTAATACTTTTACCACAGTAACCACTCAAAGTCAGTGAATTTTCAAAAATCGCCAACTTCAAGGGCAGATAACTGAAAAACCTACCCGTCGAATTTCATGAAATTTGCATGAGAGATAGACACGACCAAGGTCTTTAAGAATCAAGCATAACATTGATCGCGAACAGTCATTTCAGTTCACAAGAGAGAGTCAAAGTTTGCATCATACTACATGTCAATTAAGTGCGTTAGCAAGGGTTAAATTGCAAACAATTGAAGGAAAACATCAATATTGAAGAACGGCCGAGACGTGTGACATGTCCAAATGCAGGTACATGCGCTCTTGCATGTGTGAAAGGGCAAAAGTTGACAGAAATACTCTACATTGCTCTTGTAGCAAGATTCGCTGAGTGCGTTAGCAAGGGTTAATTTGAAAAGTTGAAGGAAAACACCCTTCCTGTCAAGACATGCGACATGGGGCAGAAGTTTGTAGAAATACTCTTCGATGTCTTATGAATTATCACGTAATTTACAGACTAGAGAAGGCCGAAATGGCTTTATGCAGCAGAAGTCCGTACGACTGGACGTATGGACAGCGTGCGCGAGATGACCAAATGCACACAAGTGCGTCAAGCACTGTCAAATTCTGATCAGACAGGCAGAGAAGCGAGCAAAAAAGCCTGCCTGACTGACCTGACCCGACTGACTGACATAGTCTTGATTATTTATATATAGTAAGACCCTCAACCTATGTACCAGCATTCGGGAACTATATTCCAGTGTCGGCAAACCACTTGATCACGCCAAAGGAAAACACTAGCCCTTTTTCAACTTTCAAACCTCTACTGCCTCCCCTCCACATACCCCTCACGTTTTGATGTTTTTGCTTTCTTGCCTCAACTGCCAGCAGGCCGTGTACATCGAGTAAACCTCACTTCCGCTCCTATGTCTCGCTACGTACTGAAAACGTATACAAAACGTCATTTTGCTTCAGAATACGGCTAAATCAACTGCAGTGCACTAAAATTGTCTTCAAAACGCTATCTAAACTTGGAAAAGCACTTAGTTTGCCCCCAAGAGCCACGGTTGCTCATATTTTGCTGAATCCTGTCATTGTCGTCGCTTGCGACTATATTTATTATTATTATTCCACGATTTTTGTGAACAACATTCAGCCAAAACTACCGACTCGATTACAACCAAACTTTACGAGCTTATAGCCCTTACAACAAACTCGCGACTCGTAACTTTTCAGCCAATTCGAACATTGCATTAAAGGCTCAGTACCACTCACAGTTTTGAAAATTAACATTGGAAAAATTTTCAAAATTAACTTAGAGACTTGAAACTTGCTTTAAAAGATGCGCAATAAAATTTCAAGCAAAAAAGTAAATCATGTCAAATTCGTAAGTCACGTGGTTTGGGCGCCATCTTGAATTTACGCACTTTTTAGGAATGTCCGACCCCATGCACCTTTGAGCGGACACTACACTGCCGCTACTTGCAGTAGAGAGATGATACTTACACAGTTACACAGCTAAATGATTGGTCTAAAACAAGTTTGTCTTGGAATTCGCAAATTCCTAATACTTTTACCACAGTAACCACTCAAAGTCAGTGAATTTTCAAAAATCGCCAACTTCAAGGGCAGATAACTGAAAAACCTACCCGTCGAATTTCATGAAATTTGCATGAGAGATAGACACGACCAAGGTCTTTAAGAATCAAGCATAACATTGATCGCGAACAGTCATTTCAGTTCACAAGAGAGAGTCAAAGTTTGCATCATACTACATGTCAATTAAGTGCGTTAGCAAGGGTTAAATTGCAAACAATTGAAGGAAAACATCAATATTGAAGAACGGCCGAGACGTGTGACATGTCCAAATGCAGGTACATGCGCTCTTGCATGTGTGAAAGGGCAAAAGTTGACAGAAATACTCTACATTGCTCTTGTAGCAAGATTCGCTGAGTGCGTTAGCAAGGGTTAATTTGAAAAGTTGAAGGAAAACACCCTTCCTGTCAAGACATGCGACATGGGGCAGAAGTTTGTAGAAATACTCTTCGATGTCTTATGAATTATCACGTAATTTACAGACTAGAGAAGGCCGAAATGGCTTTATGCAGCAGAAGTCCGTACGACTGGACGTATGGACAGCGTGCGCGAGATGACCAAATGCACACAAGTGCGTCAAGCACTGTCAAATTCTGATCAGACAGGCAGAGAAGCGAGCAAAAAAGCCTGCCTGACTGACCTGACCCGACTGACTGACATAGTCTTGATTATTTATATATAGTAAGACCCTCAACCTATGTACCAGCATTCGGGAACTATATTCCAGTGTCGGCAAACCACTTGATCACGCCAAAGGAAAACACTAGCCCTTTTTCAACTTTCAAACCTCTACTGCCTCCCCTCCACATACCCCTCACGTTTTGATGTTTTTGCTTTCTTGCCTCAACTGCCAGCAGGCCGTGTACATCGAGTAAACCTCACTTCCGCTCCTATGTCTCGCTACGTACTGAAAACGTATACAAAACGTCATTTTGCTTCAGAATACGGCTAAATCAACTGCAGTGCACTAAAATTGTCTTCAAAACGCTATCTAAACTTGGAAAAGCACTTAGTTTGCCCCCAAGAGCCACGGTTGCTCATATTTTGCTGAATCCTGTCATTGTCGTCGCTTGCGACTATATTTATTATTATTATTCCACGATTTTTGTGAACAACATTCAGCCAAAACTACCGACTCGATTACAACCAAACTTTACGAGCTTATAGCCCTTACAACAAACTCGCGACTCGTAACTTTTCAGCCAATTCGAACATTGCATTAAAGGCTCAGTACCACTCACAGTTTTGAAAATTAACATTGGAAAAATTTTCAAAATTAACTTAGAGACTTGAAACTTGCTTTAAAAGATGCGCAATAAAATTTCAAGCAAAAAAGTAAATCATGTCAAATTCGTAAGTCACGTGGTTTGGGCGCCATCTTGAATTTACGCACTTTTTAGGAATGTCCGACCCCATGCACCTTTGAGCGGACACTACACTGCCGCTACTTGCAGTAGAGAGATGATACTTACACAGTTACACAGCTAAATGATTGGTCTAAAACAAGTTTGTCTTGGAATTCGCAAATTCCTAATACTTTTACCACAGTAACCACTCAAAGTCAGTGAATTTTCAAAAATCGCCAACTTCAAGGGCAGATAACTGAAAAACCTACCCGTCGAATTTCATGAAATTTGCATGAGAGATAGACACGACCAAGGTCTTTAAGAATCAAGCATAACATTGATCGCGAACAGTCATTTCAGTTCACAAGAGAGAGTCAAAGTTTGCATCATACTACATGTCAATTAAGTGCGTTAGCAAGGGTTAAATTGCAAACAATTGAAGGAAAACATCAATATTGAAGAACGGCCGAGACGTGTGACATGTCCAAATGCAGGTACATGCGCTCTTGCATGTGTGAAAGGGCAAAAGTTGACAGAAATACTCTACATTGCTCTTGTAGCAAGATTCGCTGAGTGCGTTAGCAAGGGTTAATTTGAAAAGTTGAAGGAAAACACCCTTCCTGTCAAGACATGCGACATGGGGCAGAAGTTTGTAGAAATACTCTTCGATGTCTTATGAATTATCACGTAATTTACAGACTAGAGAAGGCCGAAATGGCTTTATGCAGCAGAAGTCCGTACGACTGGACGTATGGACAGCGTGCGCGAGATGACCAAATGCACACAAGTGCGTCAAGCACTGTCAAATTCTGATCAGACAGGCAGAGAAGCGAGCAAAAAAGCCTGCCTGACTGACCTGACCCGACTGACTGACATAGTCTTGATTATTTATATATAGTAAGACCCTCAACCTATGTACCAGCATTCGGGAACTATATTCCAGTGTCGGCAAACCACTTGATCACGCCAAAGGAAAACACTAGCCCTTTTTCAACTTTCAAACCTCTACTGCCTCCCCTCCACATACCCCTCACGTTTTGATGTTTTTGCTTTCTTGCCTCAACTGCCAGCAGGCCGTGTACATCGAGTAAACCTCACTTCCGCTCCTATGTCTCGCTACGTACTGAAAACGTATACAAAACGTCATTTTGCTTCAGAATACGGCTAAATCAACTGCAGTGCACTAAAATTGTCTTCAAAACGCTATCTAAACTTGGAAAAGCACTTAGTTTGCCCCCAAGAGCCACGGTTGCTCATATTTTGCTGAATCCTGTCATTGTCGTCGCTTGCGACTATATTTATTATTATTATTCCACGATTTTTGTGAACAACATTCAGCCAAAACTACCGACTCGATTACAACCAAACTTTACGAGCTTATAGCCCTTACAACAAACTCGCGACTCGTAACTTTTCAGCCAATTCGAACATTGCATTAAAGGCTCAGTACCACTCACAGTTTTGAAAATTAACATTGGAAAAATTTTCAAAATTAACTTAGAGACTTGAAACTTGCTTTAAAAGATGCGCAATAAAATTTCAAGCAAAAAAGTAAATCATGTCAAATTCGTAAGTCACGTGGTTTGGGCGCCATCTTGAATTTACGCACTTTTTAGGAATGTCCGACCCCATGCACCTTTGAGCGGACACTACACTGCCGCTACTTGCAGTAGAGAGATGATACTTACACAGTTACACAGCTAAATGATTGGTCTAAAACAAGTTTGTCTTGGAATTCGCAAATTCCTAATACTTTTACCACAGTAACCACTCAAAGTCAGTGAATTTTCAAAAATCGCCAACTTCAAGGGCAGATAACTGAAAAACCTACCCGTCGAATTTCATGAAATTTGCATGAGAGATAGACACGACCAAGGTCTTTAAGAATCAAGCATAACATTGATCGCGAACAGTCATTTCAGTTCACAAGAGAGAGTCAAAGTTTGCATCATACTACATGTCAATTAAGTGCGTTAGCAAGGGTTAAATTGCAAACAATTGAAGGAAAACATCAATATTGAAGAACGGCCGAGACGTGTGACATGTCCAAATGCAGGTACATGCGCTCTTGCATGTGTGAAAGGGCAAAAGTTGACAGAAATACTCTACATTGCTCTTGTAGCAAGATTCGCTGAGTGCGTTAGCAAGGGTTAATTTGAAAAGTTGAAGGAAAACACCCTTCCTGTCAAGACATGCGACATGGGGCAGAAGTTTGTAGAAATACTCTTCGATGTCTTATGAATTATCACGTAATTTACAGACTAGAGAAGGCCGAAATGGCTTTATGCAGCAGAAGTCCGTACGACTGGACGTATGGACAGCGTGCGCGAGATGACCAAATGCACACAAGTGCGTCAAGCACTGTCAAATTCTGATCAGACAGGCAGAGAAGCGAGCAAAAAAGCCTGCCTGACTGACCTGACCCGACTGACTGACATAGTCTTGATTATTTATATATAGTAAGACCCTCAACCTATGTACCAGCATTCGGGAACTATATTCCAGTGTCGGCAAACCACTTGATCACGCCAAAGGAAAACACTAGCCCTTTTTCAACTTTCAAACCTCTACTGCCTCCCCTCCACATACCCCTCACGTTTTGATGTTTTTGCTTTCTTGCCTCAACTGCCAGCAGGCCGTGTACATCGAGTAAACCTCACTTCCGCTCCTATGTCTCGCTACGTACTGAAAACGTATACAAAACGTCATTTTGCTTCAGAATACGGCTAAATCAACTGCAGTGCACTAAAATTGTCTTCAAAACGCTATCTAAACTTGGAAAAGCACTTAGTTTGCCCCCAAGAGCCACGGTTGCTCATATTTTGCTGAATCCTGTCATTGTCGTCGCTTGCGACTATATTTATTATTATTATTCCACGATTTTTGTGAACAACATTCAGCCAAAACTACCGACTCGATTACAACCAAACTTTACGAGCTTATAGCCCTTACAACAAACTCGCGACTCGTAACTTTTCAGCCAATTCGAACATTGCATTAAAGGCTCAGTACCACTCACAGTTTTGAAAATTAACATTGGAAAAATTTTCAAAATTAACTTAGAGACTTGAAACTTGCTTTAAAAGATGCGCAATAAAATTTCAAGCAAAAAAGTAAATCATGTCAAATTCGTAAGTCACGTGGTTTGGGCGCCATCTTGAATTTACGCACTTTTTAGGAATGTCCGACCCCATGCACCTTTGAGCGGACACTACACTGCCGCTACTTGCAGTAGAGAGATGATACTTACACAGTTACACAGCTAAATGATTGGTCTAAAACAAGTTTGTCTTGGAATTCGCAAATTCCTAATACTTTTACCACAGTAACCACTCAAAGTCAGTGAATTTTCAAAAATCGCCAACTTCAAGGGCAGATAACTGAAAAACCTACCCGTCGAATTTCATGAAATTTGCATGAGAGATAGACACGACCAAGGTCTTTAAGAATCAAGCATAACATTGATCGCGAACAGTCATTTCAGTTCACAAGAGAGAGTCAAAGTTTGCATCATACTACATGTCAATTAAGTGCGTTAGCAAGGGTTAAATTGCAAACAATTGAAGGAAAACATCAATATTGAAGAACGGCCGAGACGTGTGACATGTCCAAATGCAGGTACATGCGCTCTTGCATGTGTGAAAGGGCAAAAGTTGACAGAAATACTCTACATTGCTCTTGTAGCAAGATTCGCTGAGTGCGTTAGCAAGGGTTAATTTGAAAAGTTGAAGGAAAACACCCTTCCTGTCAAGACATGCGACATGGGGCAGAAGTTTGTAGAAATACTCTTCGATGTCTTATGAATTATCACGTAATTTACAGACTAGAGAAGGCCGAAATGGCTTTATGCAGCAGAAGTCCGTACGACTGGACGTATGGACAGCGTGCGCGAGATGACCAAATGCACACAAGTGCGTCAAGCACTGTCAAATTCTGATCAGACAGGCAGAGAAGCGAGCAAAAAAGCCTGCCTGACTGACCTGACCCGACTGACTGACATAGTCTTGATTATTTATATATAGTAAGACCCTCAACCTATGTACCAGCATTCGGGAACTATATTCCAGTGTCGGCAAACCACTTGATCACGCCAAAGGAAAACACTAGCCCTTTTTCAACTTTCAAACCTCTACTGCCTCCCCTCCACATACCCCTCACGTTTTGATGTTTTTGCTTTCTTGCCTCAACTGCCAGCAGGCCGTGTACATCGAGTAAACCTCACTTCCGCTCCTATGTCTCGCTACGTACTGAAAACGTATACAAAACGTCATTTTGCTTCAGAATACGGCTAAATCAACTGCAGTGCACTAAAATTGTCTTCAAAACGCTATCTAAACTTGGAAAAGCACTTAGTTTGCCCCCAAGAGCCACGGTTGCTCATATTTTGCTGAATCCTGTCATTGTCGTCGCTTGCGACTATATTTATTATTATTATTCCACGATTTTTGTGAACAACATTCAGCCAAAACTACCGACTCGATTACAACCAAACTTTACGAGCTTATAGCCCTTACAACAAACTCGCGACTCGTAACTTTTCAGCCAATTCGAACATTGCATTAAAGGCTCAGTACCACTCACAGTTTTGAAAATTAACATTGGAAAAATTTTCAAAATTAACTTAGAGACTTGAAACTTGCTTTAAAAGATGCGCAATAAAATTTCAAGCAAAAAAGTAAATCATGTCAAATTCGTAAGTCACGTGGTTTGGGCGCCATCTTGAATTTACGCACTTTTTAGGAATGTCCGACCCCATGCACCTTTGAGCGGACACTACACTGCCGCTACTTGCAGTAGAGAGATGATACTTACACAGTTACACAGCTAAATGATTGGTCTAAAACAAGTTTGTCTTGGAATTCGCAAATTCCTAATACTTTTACCACAGTAACCACTCAAAGTCAGTGAATTTTCAAAAATCGCCAACTTCAAGGGCAGATAACTGAAAAACCTACCCGTCGAATTTCATGAAATTTGCATGAGAGATAGACACGACCAAGGTCTTTAAGAATCAAGCATAACATTGATCGCGAACAGTCATTTCAGTTCACAAGAGAGAGTCAAAGTTTGCATCATACTACATGTCAATTAAGTGCGTTAGCAAGGGTTAAATTGCAAACAATTGAAGGAAAACATCAATATTGAAGAACGGCCGAGACGTGTGACATGTCCAAATGCAGGTACATGCGCTCTTGCATGTGTGAAAGGGCAAAAGTTGACAGAAATACTCTACATTGCTCTTGTAGCAAGATTCGCTGAGTGCGTTAGCAAGGGTTAATTTGAAAAGTTGAAGGAAAACACCCTTCCTGTCAAGACATGCGACATGGGGCAGAAGTTTGTAGAAATACTCTTCGATGTCTTATGAATTATCACGTAATTTACAGACTAGAGAAGGCCGAAATGGCTTTATGCAGCAGAAGTCCGTACGACTGGACGTATGGACAGCGTGCGCGAGATGACCAAATGCACACAAGTGCGTCAAGCACTGTCAAATTCTGATCAGACAGGCAGAGAAGCGAGCAAAAAAGCCTGCCTGACTGACCTGACCCGACTGACTGACATAGTCTTGATTATTTATATATAGTAAGACCCTCAACCTATGTACCAGCATTCGGGAACTATATTCCAGTGTCGGCAAACCACTTGATCACGCCAAAGGAAAACACTAGCCCTTTTTCAACTTTCAAACCTCTACTGCCTCCCCTCCACATACCCCTCACGTTTTGATGTTTTTGCTTTCTTGCCTCAACTGCCAGCAGGCCGTGTACATCGAGTAAACCTCACTTCCGCTCCTATGTCTCGCTACGTACTGAAAACGTATACAAAACGTCATTTTGCTTCAGAATACGGCTAAATCAACTGCAGTGCACTAAAATTGTCTTCAAAACGCTATCTAAACTTGGAAAAGCACTTAGTTTGCCCCCAAGAGCCACGGTTGCTCATATTTTGCTGAATCCTGTCATTGTCGTCGCTTGCGACTATATTTATTATTATTATTCCACGATTTTTGTGAACAACATTCAGCCAAAACTACCGACTCGATTACAACCAAACTTTACGAGCTTATAGCCCTTACAACAAACTCGCGACTCGTAACTTTTCAGCCAATTCGAACATTGCATTAAAGGCTCAGTACCACTCACAGTTTTGAAAATTAACATTGGAAAAATTTTCAAAATTAACTTAGAGACTTGAAACTTGCTTTAAAAGATGCGCAATAAAATTTCAAGCAAAAAAGTAAATCATGTCAAATTCGTAAGTCACGTGGTTTGGGCGCCATCTTGAATTTACGCACTTTTTAGGAATGTCCGACCCCATGCACCTTTGAGCGGACACTACACTGCCGCTACTTGCAGTAGAGAGATGATACTTACACAGTTACACAGCTAAATGATTGGTCTAAAACAAGTTTGTCTTGGAATTCGCAAATTCCTAATACTTTTACCACAGTAACCACTCAAAGTCAGTGAATTTTCAAAAATCGCCAACTTCAAGGGCAGATAACTGAAAAACCTACCCGTCGAATTTCATGAAATTTGCATGAGAGATAGACACGACCAAGGTCTTTAAGAATCAAGCATAACATTGATCGCGAACAGTCATTTCAGTTCACAAGAGAGAGTCAAAGTTTGCATCATACTACATGTCAATTAAGTGCGTTAGCAAGGGTTAAATTGCAAACAATTGAAGGAAAACATCAATATTGAAGAACGGCCGAGACGTGTGACATGTCCAAATGCAGGTACATGCGCTCTTGCATGTGTGAAAGGGCAAAAGTTGACAGAAATACTCTACATTGCTCTTGTAGCAAGATTCGCTGAGTGCGTTAGCAAGGGTTAATTTGAAAAGTTGAAGGAAAACACCCTTCCTGTCAAGACATGCGACATGGGGCAGAAGTTTGTAGAAATACTCTTCGATGTCTTATGAATTATCACGTAATTTACAGACTAGAGAAGGCCGAAATGGCTTTATGCAGCAGAAGTCCGTACGACTGGACGTATGGACAGCGTGCGCGAGATGACCAAATGCACACAAGTGCGTCAAGCACTGTCAAATTCTGATCAGACAGGCAGAGAAGCGAGCAAAAAAGCCTGCCTGACTGACCTGACCCGACTGACTGACATAGTCTTGATTATTTATATATAGTAAGACCCTCAACCTATGTACCAGCATTCGGGAACTATATTCCAGTGTCGGCAAACCACTTGATCACGCCAAAGGAAAACACTAGCCCTTTTTCAACTTTCAAACCTCTACTGCCTCCCCTCCACATACCCCTCACGTTTTGATGTTTTTGCTTTCTTGCCTCAACTGCCAGCAGGCCGTGTACATCGAGTAAACCTCACTTCCGCTCCTATGTCTCGCTACGTACTGAAAACGTATACAAAACGTCATTTTGCTTCAGAATACGGCTAAATCAACTGCAGTGCACTAAAATTGTCTTCAAAACGCTATCTAAACTTGGAAAAGCACTTAGTTTGCCCCCAAGAGCCACGGTTGCTCATATTTTGCTGAATCCTGTCATTGTCGTCGCTTGCGACTATATTTATTATTATTATTCCACGATTTTTGTGAACAACATTCAGCCAAAACTACCGACTCGATTACAACCAAACTTTACGAGCTTATAGCCCTTACAACAAACTCGCGACTCGTAACTTTTCAGCCAATTCGAACATTGCATTAAAGGCTCAGTACCACTCACAGTTTTGAAAATTAACATTGGAAAAATTTTCAAAATTAACTTAGAGACTTGAAACTTGCTTTAAAAGATGCGCAATAAAATTTCAAGCAAAAAAGTAAATCATGTCAAATTCGTAAGTCACGTGGTTTGGGCGCCATCTTGAATTTACGCACTTTTTAGGAATGTCCGACCCCATGCACCTTTGAGCGGACACTACACTGCCGCTACTTGCAGTAGAGAGATGATACTTACACAGTTACACAGCTAAATGATTGGTCTAAAACAAGTTTGTCTTGGAATTCGCAAATTCCTAATACTTTTACCACAGTAACCACTCAAAGTCAGTGAATTTTCAAAAATCGCCAACTTCAAGGGCAGATAACTGAAAAACCTACCCGTCGAATTTCATGAAATTTGCATGAGAGATAGACACGACCAAGGTCTTTAAGAATCAAGCATAACATTGATCGCGAACAGTCATTTCAGTTCACAAGAGAGAGTCAAAGTTTGCATCATACTACATGTCAATTAAGTGCGTTAGCAAGGGTTAAATTGCAAACAATTGAAGGAAAACATCAATATTGAAGAACGGCCGAGACGTGTGACATGTCCAAATGCAGGTACATGCGCTCTTGCATGTGTGAAAGGGCAAAAGTTGACAGAAATACTCTACATTGCTCTTGTAGCAAGATTCGCTGAGTGCGTTAGCAAGGGTTAATTTGAAAAGTTGAAGGAAAACACCCTTCCTGTCAAGACATGCGACATGGGGCAGAAGTTTGTAGAAATACTCTTCGATGTCTTATGAATTATCACGTAATTTACAGACTAGAGAAGGCCGAAATGGCTTTATGCAGCAGAAGTCCGTACGACTGGACGTATGGACAGCGTGCGCGAGATGACCAAATGCACACAAGTGCGTCAAGCACTGTCAAATTCTGATCAGACAGGCAGAGAAGCGAGCAAAAAAGCCTGCCTGACTGACCTGACCCGACTGACTGACATAGTCTTGATTATTTATATATAGTAAGACCCTCAACCTATGTACCAGCATTCGGGAACTATATTCCAGTGTCGGCAAACCACTTGATCACGCCAAAGGAAAACACTAGCCCTTTTTCAACTTTCAAACCTCTACTGCCTCCCCTCCACATACCCCTCACGTTTTGATGTTTTTGCTTTCTTGCCTCAACTGCCAGCAGGCCGTGTACATCGAGTAAACCTCACTTCCGCTCCTATGTCTCGCTACGTACTGAAAACGTATACAAAACGTCATTTTGCTTCAGAATACGGCTAAATCAACTGCAGTGCACTAAAATTGTCTTCAAAACGCTATCTAAACTTGGAAAAGCACTTAGTTTGCCCCCAAGAGCCACGGTTGCTCATATTTTGCTGAATCCTGTCATTGTCGTCGCTTGCGACTATATTTATTATTATTATTCCACGATTTTTGTGAACAACATTCAGCCAAAACTACCGACTCGATTACAACCAAACTTTACGAGCTTATAGCCCTTACAACAAACTCGCGACTCGTAACTTTTCAGCCAATTCGAACATTGCATTAAAGGCTCAGTACCACTCACAGTTTTGAAAATTAACATTGGAAAAATTTTCAAAATTAACTTAGAGACTTGAAACTTGCTTTAAAAGATGCGCAATAAAATTTCAAGCAAAAAAGTAAATCATGTCAAATTCGTAAGTCACGTGGTTTGGGCGCCATCTTGAATTTACGCACTTTTTAGGAATGTCCGACCCCATGCACCTTTGAGCGGACACTACACTGCCGCTACTTGCAGTAGAGAGATGATACTTACACAGTTACACAGCTAAATGATTGGTCTAAAACAAGTTTGTCTTGGAATTCGCAAATTCCTAATACTTTTACCACAGTAACCACTCAAAGTCAGTGAATTTTCAAAAATCGCCAACTTCAAGGGCAGATAACTGAAAAACCTACCCGTCGAATTTCATGAAATTTGCATGAGAGATAGACACGACCAAGGTCTTTAAGAATCAAGCATAACATTGATCGCGAACAGTCATTTCAGTTCACAAGAGAGAGTCAAAGTTTGCATCATACTACATGTCAATTAAGTGCGTTAGCAAGGGTTAAATTGCAAACAATTGAAGGAAAACATCAATATTGAAGAACGGCCGAGACGTGTGACATGTCCAAATGCAGGTACATGCGCTCTTGCATGTGTGAAAGGGCAAAAGTTGACAGAAATACTCTACATTGCTCTTGTAGCAAGATTCGCTGAGTGCGTTAGCAAGGGTTAATTTGAAAAGTTGAAGGAAAACACCCTTCCTGTCAAGACATGCGACATGGGGCAGAAGTTTGTAGAAATACTCTTCGATGTCTTATGAATTATCACGTAATTTACAGACTAGAGAAGGCCGAAATGGCTTTATGCAGCAGAAGTCCGTACGACTGGACGTATGGACAGCGTGCGCGAGATGACCAAATGCACACAAGTGCGTCAAGCACTGTCAAATTCTGATCAGACAGGCAGAGAAGCGAGCAAAAAAGCCTGCCTGACTGACCTGACCCGACTGACTGACATAGTCTTGATTATTTATATATAGTAAGACCCTCAACCTATGTACCAGCATTCGGGAACTATATTCCAGTGTCGGCAAACCACTTGATCACGCCAAAGGAAAACACTAGCCCTTTTTCAACTTTCAAACCTCTACTGCCTCCCCTCCACATACCCCTCACGTTTTGATGTTTTTGCTTTCTTGCCTCAACTGCCAGCAGGCCGTGTACATCGAGTAAACCTCACTTCCGCTCCTATGTCTCGCTACGTACTGAAAACGTATACAAAACGTCATTTTGCTTCAGAATACGGCTAAATCAACTGCAGTGCACTAAAATTGTCTTCAAAACGCTATCTAAACTTGGAAAAGCACTTAGTTTGCCCCCAAGAGCCACGGTTGCTCATATTTTGCTGAATCCTGTCATTGTCGTCGCTTGCGACTATATTTATTATTATTATTCCACGATTTTTGTGAACAACATTCAGCCAAAACTACCGACTCGATTACAACCAAACTTTACGAGCTTATAGCCCTTACAACAAACTCGCGACTCGTAACTTTTCAGCCAATTCGAACATTGCATTAAAGGCTCAGTACCACTCACAGTTTTGAAAATTAACATTGGAAAAATTTTCAAAATTAACTTAGAGACTTGAAACTTGCTTTAAAAGATGCGCAATAAAATTTCAAGCAAAAAAGTAAATCATGTCAAATTCGTAAGTCACGTGGTTTGGGCGCCATCTTGAATTTACGCACTTTTTAGGAATGTCCGACCCCATGCACCTTTGAGCGGACACTACACTGCCGCTACTTGCAGTAGAGAGATGATACTTACACAGTTACACAGCTAAATGATTGGTCTAAAACAAGTTTGTCTTGGAATTCGCAAATTCCTAATACTTTTACCACAGTAACCACTCAAAGTCAGTGAATTTTCAAAAATCGCCAACTTCAAGGGCAGATAACTGAAAAACCTACCCGTCGAATTTCATGAAATTTGCATGAGAGATAGACACGACCAAGGTCTTTAAGAATCAAGCATAACATTGATCGCGAACAGTCATTTCAGTTCACAAGAGAGAGTCAAAGTTTGCATCATACTACATGTCAATTAAGTGCGTTAGCAAGGGTTAAATTGCAAACAATTGAAGGAAAACATCAATATTGAAGAACGGCCGAGACGTGTGACATGTCCAAATGCAGGTACATGCGCTCTTGCATGTGTGAAAGGGCAAAAGTTGACAGAAATACTCTACATTGCTCTTGTAGCAAGATTCGCTGAGTGCGTTAGCAAGGGTTAATTTGAAAAGTTGAAGGAAAACACCCTTCCTGTCAAGACATGCGACATGGGGCAGAAGTTTGTAGAAATACTCTTCGATGTCTTATGAATTATCACGTAATTTACAGACTAGAGAAGGCCGAAATGGCTTTATGCAGCAGAAGTCCGTACGACTGGACGTATGGACAGCGTGCGCGAGATGACCAAATGCACACAAGTGCGTCAAGCACTGTCAAATTCTGATCAGACAGGCAGAGAAGCGAGCAAAAAAGCCTGCCTGACTGACCTGACCCGACTGACTGACATAGTCTTGATTATTTATATATAGTAAGACCCTCAACCTATGTACCAGCATTCGGGAACTATATTCCAGTGTCGGCAAACCACTTGATCACGCCAAAGGAAAACACTAGCCCTTTTTCAACTTTCAAACCTCTACTGCCTCCCCTGCAGATACCCCTTGCATTTTGATGTTGTTGCTTTCTTGCCTCAACTGGCAGCAGGCCGTGTACATCGAGTAAACCTCACTTCCGCTCCTATGTCTCGCTACGTACTGAAAACGTATACAAAACGTCATTTTGCTTCAGAATACGGCTAAATCAACTGCAGTGCACTAAAATTGTCTTCAAAACGCTATCTAAACTTGGAAAAGCACTTAGTTTGCCCCCAAGAGCCACGGGTGCTCATATTTTGCTGAATCCTGTCATTGTCGTCGCTTGCGACTATATTTTTATTTACTTTTCGAATATTTTTAGCATATATTACGTAAAAATAATGCAATATTCGGTTCTCACTCATCGAATGTGAGATACAGCGCTAGAATTGGATTCGTTCATTTAGGCGCCTTGTCATTCTTTAAAACACCGCGATAAGATGTAATGGAATTAACCCGCCCTTAACGTGGTAAAACTATGTTAACCATGTTCTCAACGTGCGTCCCACGCATTCCCGACGTCACCCAGTTGGTAAAAGCACTGACTTAACAATCAGAGGTTTGCATGTTCGAATCCTAACTCACACACGCTCAAGTTATTTTTCATATTCGAGACGCTTTAGATTTGACATGATACTTAAACACATTTTGCATTATAAAAATAACAACAACCAAACATTTTGCAATAAAAAAAAATTCATTGTACATTTTTAAAAATTTCAAGCGAGCATGAGACCGAGATTAAAAAACTTCGAATTGAACTTTTCAACTTTTCCTAGGATCATCAAGATATTTCATCATCTTAAAAACGGTTTCATGTCGATGTAACGTCCAGGTGTTGTTCCAGGCTATTTCGTCCTCATTTCCCCTCAGCCCAGTTCAGTATTCTGACACGACTGTTTCAAGGTCTCACTCTGTCTCGTCAATCACGTTTTACACTTTGTGTCCCCCATGGCAATTGTGAAGTTCTTTACAATAAAACACCTATGTGATGTTGAAATAACTCGTATGGATTCGTAAGAACTTTTTGAAAATTTCCCCAAAAACACTGTCGTCATACGCAATCACTGAATAATATAAGAGTTGCACTCGTTTGTTTTCATTCGTGGTTTGACTAGAGCATCTCAACGGTGATAGTTAGTAAGCTCCTGTTTAGTTATCAAGTTCGCCGAAGGACGTTGAAGAACTGGCACAAAAAAGGTAACATACCACAGCGATGTGATTAACCAGCGATCTAAATTAGTTTTAGCGAAGAAAAAGAGTTCGCGAGAAATTTTGGAAACATTGTTACACTTTGGGTTACAAATAATTCGTTTTTTTACCCCTTTCCCACCTACATCCCCAGAGTGAGGTCCTAATTCCCTAACATATATTTGTTTGCATTTCAATGATTGATAATTAAACAAATGTAAAAAGTCTAACTGGAACTGTCTGTATGTAAAGTGAATAATTAATGATTTCATTTATCGCCCCTTTACAGTAAATGTAGAGGACAATAGCTAAACGTCAAAAGCATAATTTAATTTGATCTACATGTAATCATGTAACTGAACTACAGAAACATCGCAAATACCTTTTAACACATTTATGTCATCAAATATCTCATCATGCACGTAAATACCTTAACCATTTAATTAAAGTCATGTGAAATATTTTACTGCTTTGAAATGATTGTTAACGAAATTTATCTTGAATTCTAAAATAAGATGAAAGTGAGTAGAGTGTGAAATAAGAAAAGCAAGATTTAGAACTGTGAATTCGATGTCGAATGTTTTATCCAACTTATATACCGTAAGATAGATTATTTTAATTCCTGATTCCAGAAATGAGTTCTGAAGAGATCCTTGAGGCTGTTGGTGGATTGTCCTGGTTCCAGTTCCTTCTAATGGTCATCCTGAGAGGCCCAAGAATCTGTTTATCATGGGGGATGTTGATGATGTCCTTTGCAGGTGTTGCCCCAGATAAGTGGCGTTGTGCAGAAGACCCCCGGGAAGCTCCAACAAATATGACCATCTTCAACACTTGTCCTACTGGAAGCGACCAGTGCAACTATGTTTACAGTGATGAGAAACATACAGTTATAGACGAGGTGAGTGATTGACAACTACTTTAGATAAACTTATATGGGGTCTTGATATCTTTGATACCTTCGTTATTGTGACAAAAATAAACCATTGACCAATCTTTTTTTTAGGTTATTCAAATAATTGTGTAAATTTGTGTACATATATTATTGGGTTGTACTTTTGGTGAATTTTGTGTTGTTATATTACTGAATACTGAAACTGATGAATTGCTTTTTTAGTTTGTTTATCAATATATGTTATTCTAACGGATGTTGGAATATCTAAGTTTTTCGCATCTCTGCCTAATAAAAGAACCTTTTTTAAACATAAAAGTGCTAAAATCACAATCCGAAATGAGGACAAAGAGACTCCCACTGTCTACTTGGGAATATGCATTTGCATGTGTTGCCATGGTAGGAATGCCATCAAAACCATTTTAGACCTCGTTAGATAGTGAAACGTAATTTGTTTAGAACTGAAAACAAGAATAGTAACTGTATCAATTTTTTCATATAAATTTCATATCATATAGATAGTACAAGTAGAGGACGATATACCATGGTGGGGTTACAGCTCATTGATATACCATAGCTTGCATCAAAGAGGTACAATGTGACGTTCGCTTGGTTTGACCCATTCTTCTATTGAGAAGTTTAATATCCTCTTCCATTGACAAATAGACCATAGGACAAACAAGAGCCATGTTTTCAAAAACCTTGCCAGACGGAATTGACTCCTAATGGTCAACTTTATACCAGGTGTTCGAACATTCATTATTATTATTAACAGTATTGATATGTTATCAGATCAAAACCTAAAACTATGACTGGAGGCATCAACATTGATCCGATAAGCAGTTTGTCTTTATACATTTCGAACTTTATGAATAGAATACAACTTGCAAATTGATTAGTCAAGCGCTCAGGTCGAACCGATGTTTCATTGAAGCTTTTAGCATAAATGATTCATTTGAAAATCGTTACCGATCTGCGATGAGTATGAAACCTAACAAAGAAATTGCTGTAAGTAATAACAGATGACATTATGTAGGATTCGAACCACGACACCAGACATGTAGTGATTTCGAGTCACTGCGACAAAACGGCGCATGTCCGTTCATTTGTTTAGCTTATTTATATACGGAATTGGATATATTGGATATAGCTGCATATCAAAAGTTTGTTCACTTACTACTCTATCTTAGTGTAAATATCATGTAATTTGGGTTTGGTTTGAACGTCAATTAAATAACTTCAGCAGAACTAACATAGGATCTCTAATTGTCAATGTGTAAAATAGCCATTTTTGGACTTATTGTGGGATTGTCTGATCTCTCGTGCTAAAATTCGAATTTTGGCATGATTAAAAAGACAGAAGGGGTCACATTTTCGAAATTCCGATTTCCTTAAATGTCGATTAAAATATTCGATTTCGACTTTCTGAGAAAAATATCAGCAATTTCATATTAAATTGATGTAAACTAACAAACATGACTTGTTTTTAAAGTTGTTGATCACTTTTAAAGGATTTTGTAGGGGAAAATAAAATACTGTTTTCGAAATTTTGACCCCTTGTCACTTCAGTGACCTGCCATAAACTAATACGGTTAACTGTTGGATATGGCATACGGTTGCATTAAGGTGCAATGGATTTTCTCTTCTGTATTGAAAATTTGAAATTATCCGTTTCTTTTTCGCAATGCTACGATGCCTCAAACATATGCTAAATTACATTATATCTACACTACGATACACAGGTATGTGAACAAACTTTAGGTATGCAGCTGTAAATTTTACTTATCTATATTTTATAAACTGTCAATATTTACAATTTCCTGTGGTAACAATCTCTCGCCATGTCTTGCAGTGGGACTTGGTCTGTGAGAAGAAGACCATAAAGAATATGATCATCTCAATACAGATGGGTGGGGTGTTGATAGGGTGTCTCTTGTCCGGACAGTCCTCTGATGGTATAGGGAGAAAGAAAACATTTATCATCGCACTCGTTCTTCATGCTGGGTTCAATCTCGTGGCAGCTTTCTCAACAACGTGGCAGATGTTCGCAGTCTGCAGGTATAGATATAATCATACAATGGCTCTCTGTCCTCTAATAGGGGCCTGAACCTTCTTAAAAGCTATTATTGGAGTCTCCTATTAGGAATGTATATACCTTAACCCTTTTAAGAGATTCGGCCCCATCTCAGGAAATTTCGTTTAGCGCCTAGAGCAACCACAAGGTGATTTGATTATTGACGCAATATCGAGAAAGCGTATTATTAAACTTGTTGACAATCTCATAGATAATTTCAGACAACGGTTTCTGCAAGATAGGGATATCATATATAATGTGTTATACTATATTTGATATTCCAAATATTCCAATATTCCACGTCTTTGGATGCCCTTCTTAGTGACACATATATGCATTTAAGATATGATCTTTAGGTAAAATATGGTGACGCCAATTATCTAAAAGAACAAAAATGAACATTGCGTTTTGCCTCATTTAAGGTATTCATATGCTGTTGTTCTAAAGGGGTTTGACATCTGCCTCCATCTAATGAGATGCTGCGAAAGCTTCGAAAGTACTTCTTTAAGATACTTTAGAAGAAAGAGAAGAAGAAGTATTTGACACTAATATACAAGCATATTTCTGCAGTTGTTAAATGTGATTGACTATTCTTCCAGATTCTTTATAGGGTCAATGGTGGGTGCAAGTTTGGCGGTAAGTTTTCCATACGCTATGGAATTCGTGGCTCAGAAATGGCGACATATTGCTATAATCGTACCAACATGGCAGCTCGGCACGTGTCTCTTTGCTCTGGCTGCTTGGCTCCGTCCCAACTGGTCTCATCTTCACATCATCTTGGCTGCCTTGCATGTCCCCTTCTTTCTGGGCTTCCAGTAAGTCGAGTAAAATATCGTTTGATTATCAACTAACTAAAAACAAGTACAAAATCCTCTCCTTACTGAATATGTCTTTCTGCGAGCTTCAAGATTAAACAATTACGTATGACAAGATTTTGTTCGGTTTTCGATCAAGACAGATTTTATATTCTTAGATTAACACTACCGAAATGGTCATTTGCAGCAACAGTCAGTTGGCCAATTTGTCGTGAGAATAACAGAGTTATTAATATGTGTCATGTGTGACCCAAATGTCATACTCTTGAATAACCTCAAATACGCATGTCAGTCTGATTAAAATCGACCGTGTTTCGAGGAATAAAAGTTTCTAAATATTGACTTTACCGATATTCGAACTCTATCTGTCTAGGCTATACTCTCCACGACGGTCTGACCTCAGCCTACTGTAGCGCACGTTCTTACGTAAACTCAGCTAACCAATCATAATGCGTGCGGCAAAAGCATTCGGTATCAGAAGCTAGGGGCAAGTAACTCCCATTTACCATTCGTTAACTTTGATCGCCGCTATCCTTATTCTAAACGCGATGATGTGATTGGTTCGCTAATGACTAGGTTTTGTCTGCGCTAAACTGGTGTCAGCACGTGCGAGCAGATAGGCTGCCTTCAGACCGTGGTGGAGAGGAAAGCCGCCCCGCTAGAGTCATTTTAAATAAAAAAAACTTTTATTCCTCGGAACACGGTCGATTTCAAACAGACTGATACGCATGTCATTGTTTTCTCTTTTCTCAGCTTTGTTCCGGAGAGTTTACGCTGGCTTGCGGTTCACGGGAAACTGGCAGAAGCAGAAAAGGTGGTGGACCAGATTGCCCGCTACAACAAGCGAGATAAGCCAACGAATACTGCTCAGATCCTGAAAGATCTTGCGGAGGAAGAAACCAAGTGCCAAGCAGCTGACCACAAATATACATACTTTGATATCTATCGACCTTGGGGCATCTGCTATAAAACCCTCATCATCCAGTTTGTCTGGTGTGTACTATTTCTCCCGCAAGGCATGACATGTGCCAGCCTTCACCAATTGTAAGCCTTACTGCTGGTCCGTCCGTGGTCTCTCTGCAGATCCTTAACAACAAATGATAATGCATACAAGTGAATGCCAAAGGCTTGTCAAATAATGATTTATAGAAATGTTGCAAGGCTTAAATTTGCCATTGATTGCAATTGGCGCGAGTTTGGCCTTGCGCCGTACGATTATGAATTCTGATAGTTCCATATAATTGTACACTTTCAGTTACGAACATTGTACATGATGTTTATGTTATACAAACATTCTTACTTGTTAATAATGCCCATTTGTCATGTTGTATTCTTGTCATCATAATGTTCGACCCCGAATATTTATTATAACCAAGGGTCATTACCAAAATATACATTTAGTCCTGTCCTCCAAAATAATAATGCCACGTCACCTTTTTTATAAATTTGTATGAGTCGTCCGTCCTGCTTTTATTGTTGTTGTAAATAACTTTGCCAAGATAGATATCTGTTTGGGTAACAATCCGTCTTCATCAATATTTGATAGTAGCAAACTCGATGAAAAAAACGAGTAAAAACTTTCAGGTCATGTATTGTAAACTCAAGTGACATCTTTTACATCGTAACATTAGGATAAGTAATAATTTTGCATCTCATAGTCTTAATTTAATGAGATTGATATAATTGGTTTTGCAATTGTGTTTGTTTATTTCTACAGGATGTGTATGTCCTTCGTCTTTTATGGGATATCATTTGGTGTTGGTAAACTCCATGGCAACCTCTACCTCAACATTTTCCTGATGGCTCTAGTAGGAATTCCTGGCTCTTTCGTGGTGTTCGCCGTTAACAACAGGTAAAGCTTGTCAAACTGAGAAAGTCAGGCGACATAACTTTAATACATGCGAATATCATATTTATTTGTCAATTTCGCAATTTTTTCGTACGATTGACAATTAATGAAATCAGTTACATGATAGATATTTATTTTGCACCTTGAATAAAAATATAAGAGAACTTTACATCATAAATACATAGAAGAAATTTCAAATTGAAAAATAGTTTATATACGATATTACGACAAGAAGAACTAAGGGGCTAGTTTAATTACCCATTAGTACCTTGCTTCACGTAGTTTTCATCTATATAAATCTACCTTCAATTAACTTCTATTTTTTTATTAGTCTTGGAAGGCGATGGACCTCGTTCATATGCTTTGCTCTTTCGACTGTCTCAGCGTTTGGTGTAGTAGCTGCTTCAAGATTTGGTAAATATCAGATGAACATGTCAGTAGTGTTATTTTCTGCAATTAAAAACTTTCTGATAAATTGCATATTTTCTTTTTTTTAGGAATATTATCACTGTTAGCAAAATCATAATTTTGAAACACATTTACAAAGGTTATTTTGAAATTGAGAAAAGGCACTGTAATATGATATTTTATGCTTTTATTATTAATTTTTCATTATCATTATTTCAATTATTTCATGCAAGTTTTTTGTCAGAGGATAAAAAAGTTTTTCAAATATTTTGAAACATATACTTTCAAATTTACAACATTGGTATGTTTATGTCTACTAAATGTTAAAAGAAGCAAAATGAAGTTTGACATATTTGAATATTTGTTTAAATGTTCTTTATAAGGCTGTCAAACGTATGTGATATGTGACCTATTTGTATTATTTATGTAGACTGTTTTCCTTCAACCGTTTAACAGTGAATGAGAAAAATGGACTTGGTCTTTTGGTCACTGGTCTTGCAATGGTCTGCAAGTTAGGGGTCTCAGCGGCGTGGTCTGCATTCGCCATTCCAACAAGCGAGTTGTACCCAACTCCTATTAGGTAAATCTTCTTTTGAAACAATAATAACCTAGTTACAAACGGTCATTATTTCGACGTAAATAATTGACTGAAATAACACGCCTAGCTACCAACCAAACTGTTTACCATCAACGAAACTACAGAAAGCCCTAGAGTTTCAGCGGGTTTACCCTTCAATCAACAGCGATCAAGGCTATTTCATCCCCGATCTTATGATGCTCTTCCCATCGAAATACATATGTAAACAGCCATAACACCCGATTACTGTCCATTTTTGGCACCTGGAAATTTAAAGCATTGTTAAATACCTACACTCTGTGCGTTACCATTTATTATTTTAACAACTCTGTTTGATAACGACACAAGAACCAGGACGCCACATACCAGTTTTGTTTTGTTTTTTTGTTGTTTTTTTTTTTTTGGGGGGGGGGGGGGGGGGGGATGGGTGAGATGGGGAGAGGGTTTTTTCTGTGTTATCAGCTTACATACTCTTTGGGGATAGGAAACGATTACAATTTTCAAAAAGGGGGGGGGGAGTTCAAAGTGGTTCTTTAATAGGTATTTCCTGTTTATCATTCTTTCCTACATTAAATGATGCATAGTATATAGGTTTGGGGACCTAAAGCAGCCATTTTTTCGTATGTTACTAACATTTTGGTCACGAAAAAAAATCTACCATGATTATAATCATGATTAACATTATTAATTTGACCATTAATATTTTAATGCTTATACGACCAGTCTGATGAAAATAATTGTAATGGTGTGAAGTCGTCATTTGTGTTATCGACAACCGCTCAAAATACATATCCCAGACCTCTACCTGGAATTGCAAATTACTTTACTATTTATGAACTAATTGAAAATGGACAAAGGAAAAATTCTGGATTGGTTTGGAAAGTTCAAATGGTTATGTTACTACAATCTACAATATATGACGTTGCTCCCCCCCCCCCCCCCCCCCCCCAAAAAAATATATATATATAATTCCTTAGCTTATGTATTCATCGTGTCGTGTAGATACAAGCCTTTTAATAAGAATCTACCTTTCTATAACAAACACATGTTTCTTCCCAGAAATCTTGGTTATGGCGCTGCATCAAGCTCTGCGAGAATCGGCAGTATCGCGTCTGCATACGCTTTTGCTGTGGTACGTTTACTTCATATGTAAAAGTCTCAACAAACTGTATAAATGAGACTTGTTAATGTTAAACTATGACCCTTAACAGCACATGTGCAATTTACGGAAATGGTATAACTACATATTACGCTTCAAGGAATATGTCTTCATTTTATCAATTTTTCAATCTTATTTGCTCCTTTATTTCAACTTGCTAAATGAATCCCCAAAATATTGTTTAAAAATACACATTTTACTGGCAGAAGTAATGCTTTTGTTGAACGTTTAGGTGGTATGGCTGGCAAAGTAGATTAAGAAACAGTATCATTACGTTCCCTAGTTTAATGGCATATGTAAGTAAAAGGAAACATATATTTGTTATTTTGTCTATGCAAAGATATATATTTTAACCAACATTGAAATTATAAGGTAACATATTTTGTGCGTGTATCTGAGCGAGAGATAACTTTATAATGCCAATCTACTGGAACCGTGTTGTAATGGCTTGCGTCCTGAAGTCCTTCACAGTTCATCTGCCTTACAGGTGCGTACTAGCATTCGACTGAAATCAAGATCGTTGAAACATAGCATTATGTTTAAAGACCTCTATTTAGCTTAGATTTACTTTCTACAGGGTGACAATGACTTACTGATCCCGTTCGTGATCGTTGGTTCACTGATGGGCGTATCTGGTGGATTGTGTTTCTTGCTGCCAGAGACTGTAGGTCTACCCCTGCCGGATACGACAAAGACTATTGTGAACAAATCAGAAGATACTAAATTGTAAGATCAAAACAACCCTGCTGGGCGCATCTGGAAGGTTTCTTATTGCCCGAAGCTGTAGGTTTATCTCTGCCCGATACAACAAAGACCAGTGGGTAGAAATCTGAAGCCGATACTAAAATGGAAAATAAATAGAAGACCAATTGCTATCTCTAGGTGACGTTGTGTCTTAACCCCGGAAACTTTAAGTCTGCCGTTGCCTGCTACAACCAAGACGATTGTGTAGAAATTTGAAGAAGATACTGAATTGTGAAGTCAGGAGACCCTTGTGGGCATGGCTGGAGGACTGTTTTTCTAGATGACGGAAACTGTTGGTCTACCTCTGCCTTATACAAAAAAGTCTATTGTTCACAAATCAGAAGATATTAAATTATGATGTGGGCGTATCTGGAAGGCTGTGTTTCTTGCTGCCCTACACTCGAGGTCTCCTCCCAGTCCGATACAACCAAGAATATTGTGGAATCAGTAAAAACTAAACTATACGGTCAATAAAACTCTGAATGGCATATCTCGTTTTTTAAAATTTAATTGCTTTTAACCAATTCTTTGGGAAATGTTTTACCGATGTTTTCAAAGAGTCTGTGTATCAGATAAAAGGGATCTTTGGACCAACGAGTGCTGATATTGACAATTAAAGGACATGTTTATGAATGGTTATCACAGACAACAATATTCAACCGGTATGTATAACATACATGTACATAGTATCAACATGAGGTTGGCATTTCACAGGCTAGTTCTACCATTACTTAATTTTTTTGAAAATTTCTAAATTTGATAATTTAATTGCAGAAATTAAAAAAAGATGATTTTGTTTCTTCAAATTCAGTAATTTGTCTTTTTGGAAATACCAGAACTGTTTGCAATATACATCATATGAATGTAGTGCAAATATAACCCGGTACCAACATTTTGTATTTTGATGTTTCCAAAAACGATGCTTTTAAAGAAGGCTGTACACGAACACTTGATATGCTAGCTGGATTAGAAGTGTAACGTTTTCAATAACTATTCACAAAAGTAAATCTTTATGTTAAAATTTTTAGAATATTGTATGTACATTTGTTGTTAAAGTAGGGGGATGGAAGACAGACATAACTAATTGTATCTTTAAAGAAAATGAATGATTAAAGAACATATCGGTATTGTATTTAATATCACGACTAAGATGTTTTGGCAAACTGAAACTATATGAGCATAAATGCAGTGTTTTATTCAGTTATACCAACATAAACATTCATGCATTTATCCTCTTTCTTCAAATGCTACGTTTTTAGTATCAAAATTCATGTTATCTGCCTTTAAATGCATACATTACACTACAAAGTATCTCATTCATTTTCCAGAGTAAATGTTTTCTTTCCAAGATTGTTCTTATCCCTGTAATTGCATTTACATTCATAAGGAATACAATTCATAATATGTTTGTTCACTAGCTCACGAATGCAGTGAAAGTGCAAGATAAACTGTTAAACTAGATCCGGTATTAACACGATTTTAACTTTTACAATTAAAACGACCTTATCAGCAAGGGAACAAACAGGTTATAAATCTATTGAAATCTATTCTTAACGAGATAGATAATACTATTTGCGTTGTAGAGAAGACAATTATTTTTATTGATGATAAACTTGTGTATATATATTTTCATAATAGCGGTTTAGATTTTAATTTATAAATGTTACTGGGTTATTGCTTCTTTGAAGGAGCTGAAATCCAACCTTATATAAATTGTTTAAATGAATAAAAAGAACTGGACATTTATTTGTCCATTACCAAATAAATCAATAAATGATAATAAGGCTTTAAAGCAATCTCATTAAAATAAGCTCATATTACTCTTGCATTACATTACATTTAATCTGCGCAGCGTAGATTAAGATCTTAATTTATTGAGATTGCTCTGCTGTAAATGTATTCATCATTTAATCAAATAAAATTACAAACAGAATTTTTTTTAATAATGTTGATATATAACTGAAATGACTCCTTTTAAAGAATAAAGTCCTTTGGTGTAAAAACACCATCAAAAAGTTAATGTTCATGTTCATTAAATTACACTTCTGACGTCATCCTATTGTTCTCTTGCTCAGTTATTTTTCATTAATGGAGAGTTAAATTTCACATCAACTTTTCGAACATAAAAGTTGTATCCGTTTTAAGTGAATTAATTGAATAAACATTAAATTGAGTGTACTTCAAGTATGTTAATGACCTCGTAACTGCGGATTGGAGAGTTACTCAGACATGAACCTTTATGTAATATACACTTAGTTCATCTAGTGTGAAAACATACTCAATATTTAATGTTCATGTGGAGTAATATGCACCTCCACAAATTTGTTTACTCCGCCTGGTCATGTCAAGATGAAGTATAAAGACAAACACTTCAGCATGACACTGTGGTGAATCGCACGAGCACAGGATATTGTCGGAAACGTTACAAGGTCACGTACAACAGCTATCAACCATGTTACAACGGGGAAGCGTGACTTTCTAATTGTCTTGTATTGTTATTGTTCACCGTAGAAAGATTGTGGTTTCACGGTCAAGAGGAAAGATAAAGAAATGAACTTAAATTCAGGTATATCATTGTTTATATTTCTCCCGCCGTGTTAAAGGGACACTCCGTGTTTTGTGACATATTTGCCCAATTTTATCGATACAATTTCGTCGGAAAGTACTGACTGTCACTGAAAGTGATCGTTTCATTGCTCGAATGTTAAACAAAGTGGTATAATAGAGGTATACGTCTCGATATTTTTATCGGAAACCGGACAATACACTAACTTAACTGGGATAAGAGGTGATGGTGTCTAATAAGTAATACTACTTGAATTGATATGAATTTAACGTCTGGAAAGATATAAACCCGTTCATGCCAATAAAGAGGCTGTTGTCAAGCCGTTTTGGCGAGGAATCCCTCGCTGAAACGAGTTCGTATCCCTGTCGACTTTTATTTTCGGAAGTTGATCGATTTTAAATTAGTGGGTTAATGACTATTTTTCAAAGTATAGATTTTAATGTCGTATTATGCTGTTTATTTATGTATAAATGTTTTTCTATGAAAATTTAGAGATTTGTAACAGTTAAAGTTGATTAAATGAGAACATTGAAGATATTCATATCGTTCTAGTTGTTCGTAAAGATTTGAGTGATGACTTGTATAATTTAGAAACATGTAATTTGATAGTTTGGTAACCTCACTTGGGTGGTACCATTATCGACAGCTTTAAACACCAGCTTGACATATATTATTAACGACTAGCTCTCTGCATTTTAAATGAAGCTATAGTGATTGCATTGCAACTTGCATTGTATGAAAAGGAATATGATAGTGGACCCAAAGTCTTTTTTTATTCATGAAACTTTTTCTATCAAAAGTTTGAAATAAGACATTTTAGTCTTGTATTGCAATGATGACCTATATTTACATCATTGCAATAAATGTACATATATCATTGGTCAAGAGATTTTTCTATGAAAGGTCACAAAAAATGACAGCACGTTTCATACGACGGGACTATACAAGAAGAGGTGACATGTACTGTTGGAGGATGTAAAACTCATACTTAGATGTGTTTTTTAGAGTTACTGCAAACATTTTATCAAAGTAACCAATGACATTTATTTTCAATACTAGCACAAACACAATTTTTTCAGAGCTCTTTGATTCCTGTGAATATGATGGTACATTCCTATTTTGTTGATTGCATGAAAACTAAAAGAAGAGCTGAAAATGTCGAAAGTTATCGAGAATTAGTCATGAAAAATATGGTTCAATGATGAAAATTGAGAATAAGAGAACATCTCCGAATTATTCTTCAGAGAAGCGTGCCAATTCAAAGCATAAACGGCTTTCTATACAAATTTAAATTCTCACAGGTCGTGCCTGAATTACA
Organism: Phorcus lineatus; assembly: GCA_921293015.1. Taxonomy (NCBI): domain Eukaryota; kingdom Metazoa; phylum Mollusca; class Gastropoda; order Trochida; family Trochidae; genus Phorcus; species Phorcus lineatus. Next base: position 32,546,439 of record OV121087.1, on the reverse strand, counting down.
TAAAAATCAAAACATACAAACTTATACTCTAGCAAGTACGTTTACGGTTTCCATTTACTGAGTAAACCCGTCGTGACGCTAACACGTTCAGCTGGGTCACCAGTATTTATCTCTAGACATAACCTCGGCCTATATGCATGCTACCATTTTGAATTTACGTCGGCTTTCAAGCTTGCTCAGGTAATGTTTGAAAACATTCAATTATTTAATTTTCGTTCAATTTTGAAAACAGCCATGTATTTTACAGAAATTCAAAACATGAAGTTAATTTGAAATAATGAATGTCTGTATTTTGTTCATTTCGGAAATAAATGTTATAGTAGAAAGTCATCATCGATAAAATATAGAGGACAGTAACTTAAAGTTTTCAAATTTAACACAAGCATACTTGTAACACCCATATATGAATATATAGTAACACGTTAAGCTCGTAAAACGATTTGATTAGGAAAGGTGTCCTTGCAAATATTGAATCTTAGATATTATATAAAATTAATTCTTGCATTTATAGAAGAACAACCTTTGACTTTTGAACGTAAATCATAAAATGATTCTTACCAGGGATATATTAGCTACATGTGTTACAATTTAACAACACCAGAAGATGCTTTCTGGGAAGTGGCTGCAGAATTGAAAGTTTTAGCGACATCCAAAGAGTTTAGCCCTTTGTACTGAAATAATACTAAATAATAAAATTTACTAAAAATTATGTCATCGCCATATTTTCATGAGTGGAGTCAATTTTCCTATTTTCGATTATTCATTAAAACAACAAAGGCGTAGAAAAAACACGAGTTTAATGACATACGGTAGTTGATTGGTATCTGGTATGCCCACCGTTGGCATTCAAACATTTTGGAACTCTTCTCATAGAAAACGTCAGTGGTCTGATGAAAGCATGTGATATATGTTTCTATTCGTCCATCAATGCAGCAATAAGTTGTTGACTTGTATGTGGTTGCTGCTTTCGTAACTGGATCCTTCGTCAATGTAATCCTAGAGGTGCTCAATTGGATTCGTATCCGGCTATCTTTCTGGCCAAGGAAAAACGTTGTTGTTGATGAACTATATCACGTCTCGTCCCTACATTTGGACCAAAACCTTTATCTTAGAATTGTAGAATTGTGTTTAGATGAAAACATTTCAAATCTCAGTATTTGGTCATTGAAAATAACGAATAAATCTTATCCAAAATATAACTGATTTCATTTCTTACCCTTTTTTTTACAGTTTTCCCTTCCATTTATCAACGATTGAAAATAATACAATTGACCGCACCCATGAAAATATGGCGATTAAATAATATCAGTACATTTTCAAGTCTATTATTTAAGCACAAAACACATTACATACAGGATATTAAAAACCAAAAAACCAAGTTTTTCTGAGGATGTAATTTTTTTGTGATATTCAACTTTAAACTTGGGTAACATATCTTTTGGTGTTAAGGGGTTAAGGAGAGAGATTCTTTCTTGTGGCTCCAAAGAAATGATCAAGGGGAAATTTCAATTAAATTAATTAGAATGATTTAAATTTGACAAAAGCAGTAGATTCTCCCTAGGAAGAAACACCTTCTCCCGAAAAGCATAACTTGCGCTAGCCACAATGACTAACTGACGTAAGGCTGGCAGCATTTCTATTAATTATCTGTGCCTGGGCCTAGATTTTCGAAGCTCTCTCAGTGCTAAGATAGTCGTTGGCCTATGTCAATGTATGTTTTTACGACTGCCTTAGTGCAACGAGACCTTCGAAAATCTGCTGTGCGGAACTTTCCCATAAGAAATCCTGTAAAGATTGCAATTATGGCCGTAGAGGGCGTTGCGAATTTTGGCGCTTAACAGCAAGCCTTTAATTAGCCAATGAATGCGACTTGCGTGAGTTATTCTTTGCAGGGGAAGATGGTGAAGTAGTTGCAGAATTGTTCAGGCCATATGATGATGATGATGATGATGATGATGATGATGATGATGATGATGATGATGATGATGATGATGACGATGACGATGATGATGATGATGATGTGATGGAGAACTCTTTTATTATTATTTTTATTTATCTTTATCATTAGTTTCCCTTTTTCAGTCTTAAATCAAAGCCATGTCTACCGATGAGGTTATCGATGCTGTTGGAGGTATGGGCCGGTTCCAGATTATGGCTATGTTCATTTTGCTGGGACCACGCCTCCTCTCAGGATGGAGTATGTTGATGATGTCATTCGGGAATGCGGTTCCAGACTCCTGGTGGTGTGAGACAGAGACTGATAGGGTTCCATCTAACAATTCCATCAAAGTTTGTCCAGTCCAAGACAATGCTACCTGTACCTTTGTGTATAGTAGCGAGAAGCATACAGTTGTAGATGAGGTGAATATAATGACAAGAAATATATTGATAAAAACTTCTTTATTCATTATATGCGACGTTACGAGACACAGATCCTTGTGTCGTTCTCACGCAATTGTAACAATGTGGTAAGATGTGATTATCTTGTCATTGTCGTCATTCCAACTTCTAAAATGTCCCTAAAAGAAGAGGTGAAAAAAAAAGAAGAATATTTCATTTTTGGCACGTTTGAGAGCAGTGGTGAAAGACATACAGCTTGAGTTGCATGAATCTTTTAGGAAAACAGAGAACTTGGCATCTTGAGGAAATACAAATGGATTTACTACTTCTTCTTTAGATGTTTTTTTAAAATGATTTGGGGTTTTGGGGATGGGCAGGTTAGGAGAGGAAAGCATTGTTTGTTAAAACAGGTAGATATGTGGGTATTGAAAGAAACAACAGAATATGTAAAATCTGTGATATGAATGCCGTGGAAGATGAGCTACATTTCCTCTTAATTTGCCCTGTCTATAGAAGTCTACGGACAAAATATCTTAAACCATACTTTTATAATCACCCAGATGGAACAAAACTATTGTCATTGCTTACAAATACGAATACTCTATTACTACAGAATCTTGCAATGTATATTTATTATGCAATGCTATATAGAAGAAATATTGTAAAAACTTGTAATAATTTGATGCTGTGATCTACTCATGTATATGTACTACAGGCCTGTGGCCTTTTAAGTACGGAAATAAAGATTGATTGATTGATTGATTGAAAGCATTGTCATCAAAGGAAACAAAGTTTTATCATATTTCTTTCATTATTTAATCTTTGAACTTAATTAATATTGACGAGTGCAACTCAGTCGAGATGAAGAAAACCCTCATGCAATAGTATGCCCAAAATGTTGGCTTTACAGATACATGTTCTCGTGACATATTTGATGAACCTTATTTGCAAAAATATTTGATTTGCAGTGGGATCTCGTATGTGACAAGAGAAATATTGGTTCGCTCATCATATCTATCCAAATGGGCGGAGTTCTTGTTGGCTGTTTGTTCTCCGGGCAATCCTCTGATCTGATTGGTCGAAAGAAAACGTACATCATGAGTATAATTCTTCAAGGTGGTTTTAACCTCGTAGCTGCCTTCTCAACGTCCTGGGAAATGTTTGCTGCACTCAGGTACCACGATGGTTCTTCTAACTTAATATCGAAGGAAATTCCAAACATGTGAAATGTTTGCTGCTGCCTGAAATCTTCTGAAAAATTATTGAAAATGACGATTTTTTTAACAGCATGCGTTTTATTTGACAGTCTATGAATAGGTTTTACCTGTGTTAAAACAGAAACAGAACATGCGTTTATTATACGAAGTGTCGTCAGACCGTGTGGGGAGCAATCTGCCGAACTTGTGTGAATCCCTGAGGCTATATTAGTTGAATCGATTCTCAGAAACAATTTTGATATTTATCAGACCAAAGCATCTGTAATTAAATGATGATTCCGGTTATGGACGTTTTAGACATACGACGTACCGACAATAGGCATCATTGACACGTCAACGATTTATAATGACGTCATACAATTTCGACACTGCCATCGAGCCTTCTTCGTCGCTAAGAAAAACATGAACCAATCTCATTAAAATAAGATGTAATAATGCTGCACTACGTTACGCAGAGCTACACGCATAATGTAGTGGATCATTTAAATTTCATTTTAATGAGATTGAACATGAACGGAAACATTTATTCATAGTTCACATGTCATTACGAGTTGTTCAGTTTGCATACATGTATGTGTAACATTCTCCAGGTTTTGCATTGGTATGATGATCGGCACGGTGCTGACAATATCTTTCCCGTACTACATGGAGTTTGTGGGGCAAGAATGGCGGCCAATCACTGCTGTTGCGCCCTTTTGGCAAGGCGGAACTTGTCTCCTCGCCTTGTCTGCCTGGCTACGTCCTCATTGGTCACACCTTCAGATCATCGTGGCAGCTTTGCATGTCCCTTTCTTAATCGGATTCTTGTGAGTACGCTAGCTAGTGATAGAGTGACTTATAAAGACAGATTTATCGGGATGATAAAAAAAAAGACATACACGGGGTTATTCCTTTTTTGTATACATTTCATGAAAGGCATTGTAGCGTGTTTTTAAAGAAAATAAAGAAATCTCACGAAAACTTGAAATATGTTTTTAAAATTCTGTTTGAACCGATATAAGGATTTCTTATAGGATGTCGTTTCCAAGCTTTCAGAATCGATCTCTTACTGGATTAATTTAATGGTTATCAGTTATCGATTGAAACATGACAACTTATTCTACAACTGGGTGGAATAATGACCCCCTAGAGAAAAGAAGCTTTTGCATTAACTGGAATCTTTCGTTGAACATTTCAATAAATATAAACATAAAAAGTGCTACGGTGCATGATTATAACACAAAGCGGTTGAAAAAATATATAACTAAGGGCAATATTTTGGTAATCTCTTATTTTAAAAAATGAGAAAACTAGCACTCATTATTCAAAATAGAAAAACATTTAGAAATGAAGTCACTAATTTATATTTTATCATCTTGAAAGCCTGCCTTTAAAAAAAGGACAAAGCATTGCTGATAAAAATAATAATAATTTCATGTTAAGTTGTGTTCATTCTCTCAATAGTCAGTACATATATTTTATCTTTTATCTTTATTGAGTTTTAAATATCTCAAAGAACAGCGGATCTAGAAGCTGAAAGAACAGACACTTTATGATAATCCAGTGCTAAGGCTTTTATCACAGCTTATACCTTTATTATTCTAGCAAAATCATTCAAAACAATATTTAACAATATTTTTCACACTTTTCTTAAATCAAAAAATATCAAGAAACGGGCTGACCATAAGAAAACAGCCCAAAGCAATTCCCTTGAATAGTTACTGAAGTCATTTCTTTCCTAGTAACCTCTGTTTCATGTGGATAACTTTTTAGGCTAGAAATGCCGATTTATAATGGGTTGCAACCAAAGTTAGTTTTGCGAACAGTAACGTTATTTCAAACGGAGAATTTAAACTGTTCCCGTAACAATTGATAAGACTAGGGTTCCTTTACTTGTGTGATGCTCACATATTTTCTATTTTTTTAAAGGCCGTACGACTCTTGGATAATGTTTTCTTTTGTCTTAAGTCCTTCAACATAGAAACCTGAGTTGGGATTTGTGACGTTTACCCACCAGGGATTAACTTTTATTATTTATTGAATGTGCACTCTGCTGCACGACATATGCTATGATCAAAGGTGTAACACAATAGTTGTTAAATAGAACCATTATCTGTGCAGACAATTTCATCTTTAGGGGTTTTGAAAGTAAGGCGTAGGCGAGGATGAATATCTTCTTCTCACTCGGGAAGTATTAAAGGCACTTGTGCACGCTTTTACGGTTTAAATTGGCTATTTTAAGGTTTAAGAGGACTTATGCAATCACTTAAGCTTTCTATCGATGCAATGAAATACTTAAAATTCTTTACAATTGACCTGCAATCAACAATGAAAAGATTTAGACAGCCGCTGTCGGCTTGGACATATAACACATCTAAGGTTAGCTGTTTACAAAACGGATAAATTATAGACAGTTGAAAGCGGCTGAACATTTATTATGTGCAGCTGTTGAATTTACCCAAATTTTGAACTGAGAACAAATAATGAATTATGTTTTATGAAAGCAATGTTGTAAATAAACCGACTTAATAACACAGCATTAGCATTGCTATATAGATTGACCAAAGCGGCTGCCGTTTCCGCTTTTTTGGTTATAAGCAAAATCTCAATATTTCCGATATCGTAGTTCATGCGGATTTATTGTAACGTAACATTAAATACTTTCGGTCTTTCACAATCAACTTTACTACCTGAATACGTAGATATTCGTTAAATAACTTACGAGGTAGATTATTTGAGTGAGGTTCTTGAATAATATCGAGAGATATGCAGTATCTGTGCATTCGTTGTTTTAAAGAGATATTGGTGTTCTCTAGTGCGTTTAAGTTCAGTTATCTTTGAGATCAGATTGGGCCCTTAGGTCTATGGGCGACTTGTCACAAATTTTTCCTTAGCAATTATCCATGCTTATCTTGGAAGACGTTGGAAATGTTTGTGTTTGTCCTTCTTCATTTGTTACTCTATGTGTAAAATCATAGTTCTTTATGTCCCTTTTCCATCAACAGTTTGTACAAAAATAAAATACTTTTTACTGGTAAAGAAAGGTTGTAGTATTATGGTTTTGTATATTATATTTTTCTATGCTTAAAAGAGGTTGATTTCTAACCTTAGCTATTTAAAATTAGAAAATATGTGAAAACTTTTTACTCAAAAAGCATGTTTGTAAAATGGTAGCAATTATTTTAAAGGGCAACCAATTTCATACGCAGTTTATATCATATTTTGATGCGGGTTTAACGTAGGTCGTTTAGGCGATTTTTTGCATTTACAAAGTTCACAACTTTGAAATAGAAATGCCGTCTTTAAACAAGTCCATAACCGTATGCTATTTCGCGAAGGCATTTTGAAATTTATGAAATGCAAATGAAAAACTGCGGGTTCTGTTAAAACGAACACAATTCACACATGTTTTATTCACACAGCTTTGTACCAGAGAGTCTCCGCTGGTTGGCGATCCATGGACATCTTAAAGAGGCTGAAGGCGTCGTTGAAAATATGGCACGAATTAACAAAAGAGAGAAACCAGAGAACACAGCAAAGGTTCTTAAAAACGTATATGAAGAAGAACAAAGAAACATAGAGGCTGGTCACAAATATACCTATCCAGATATATACCGGACGTTGAGCGTTCTTTGGAAATCTCTTGCTATCCAGTTTGTTTGGTATGTAGAACAAATTACTAATTCAATCATTGACTGTTAACGGTTGCTGTTATCATTTAAAGACATAGTCTCATTTTTGCAAGGCAAATTGTAATGCATGCCGGACAAATAGGTCACCACTCACAGAAATCTTTCCTCTGAAATTTGCAACAATTTCAGAGCTCTGGGGGCATTCTAACCCTCAATGAAGTTCAAACTACCCTACCCTACCCTAATATTATGTCTTTGGCGAACATTAGTCCTTACCACGTCATTTCGCTAAGGCCGTGACGTAGAACACATGAATTTCCCATCGGAATATCCAATGAAAATAGCTAATAGCTTACGCTTTTTCAAATACAGAAATAACAAAAAGGTGGTAATGAAGAATGCGTCTGTCATAAGTATCGGCGCTGCGATGACTAGATTTCCGGTGTTTCGTACTCGCGATGGGATTGCACTTGATTCGGTACCTCATCGGTCTGAAACGGCATACGCCAATACGCTGCTTCATCCAAAACTGTAAAACGGTCATAAAAATAAAAATCTTTGCAAACGCGACAGGAAATATTTGTGTTAGTGATCAGATTTTGTTCGTGAAGAATAATTAGTTCAGTTTAGTTGCTAGTGTGAGCCTTGCTGTATGTGTCAATCTTGTGCAAGCTCTGCAACGTTCTGCACATGGACTTGATAGCTCTATCAGAAAAGCCTTGAAGTTCTATAGCCTATAGCTGATGTATCTTTCCAAACAAAGCGTTTTGGAACCCTACAGCAAGTCTTCAATTAGTCGCCAATAAGTTGGTTCCTTTTCGAAGCGGAAAAGATGGTTTTATAACGTTAAGAAATTGGAATATTTATCTTCCTATAAGTATCTTGGTCTGTCATTGTCAACTCACTGTTCTAATGCAGCTTTACAATGTAAAAAGGCTTTTTTTTGGTGTCCTTAAAGTATCAAGTAAGCTTGGCGATGTATCTCATGAATTATTCTTTAAGATATTTGACATGAAAATAGCTTCTATTTTACTTTATGGTTCTGGGGATTTTCGCATAATGATTTCATAGAGTCTTGGCTTGCAAACGGTTCTTAGGTGTTAAGATTTCTACACCTAATAATATAGCTGGAGGTGAATCTGGGCGGTATCCTCTCTACATTTTTGCATACAAAAGAGCATTAAATATTGGTTAAAACTATTAGGTATGCTCGATAATCGTCATCCCAAAAAATTTTACTTCATGATGCTGAAGGCATTGGATATTAATAAAGTTAATAGGGCTTCGAAGTGCCGAGATTTGTTTATAGTTTAGGCTTCGGCTATGTTTGGGATCAGCAATTCGTTTATCTTCCTACGTCATTTTTATCTGAGTTTGTTAGTCGCCTAAAATGTATTTACGAGCAGAATTCGTATAGCTCGCTTCAAATTGGCACCAAATCAACCCCTACTCTCTTTTTCCAAAGATTTGTATCTAAGTGCAGTTAGAAAAAGGAAATTTAGAGTAGCTTTTGCACAATTAAGATGTTTTTCACACCAATTGTCGTATAATTAGAAACAAAAGACTATGCTTACTATTTAATGAAGGCTATATTGAGGATGAATACCATTTCTTCTTGTGTGTTCAAAATTTAAACAACTTGGCTCTAACATTTACCTAAAATAAACTGTACAAATCCAAATAAAACTAAATTTAAGTGTCTCATGTCATCATCAGATTGTAAACTTATCAATGATTTTACATGCTTTATTTATCATGCAATGAACCAACGATGTTAGAGGTGATATTTACACCGTACACACCTGTTCTTGTCATGGGTAATGATGTCACGACTTGTAACAATGGCCTACACTTCAGTAATAAAAGATTTGAAATTAGTCGCCGATAAAGACTGGCGCAATTTATGCCTGGCTGATTAAGTAGTTAATATCATGTCTTGATCTCTATATTTCGACCATCAAAATTCATTGTTTTTCAACGTCATTGGAAAAAGGTAATATAATTAAATAAACCAAACTATTTCTTAGGCAATCAAAAAGTTAATTAAGTAAATATTAACAAGTAAATAGTGAGTGAGTGAGTTTGGGTTTCGCCGCTTTCAAGATTATTTTACTTATATCGCGGCTGCTAGTATTACTGCAGGGAGAAATCCCGCAACACCATGGTGGCTATGCATTGCGCTGAAACCTGCGAGCATCGGTTGAAACTAGCGAACCATGGGTGGTACTGCGCTGGAACTCAGTGTAGCATTGCACCCAAACCTGACTGCGTGTAGAATAGTTCTCTACTGCAGACAAAGTTGCCGAGCCCCTGGCGGGATTCGAACCACGGACCTCTTGATCCGAAGTCGAGCTCGCTAACCACTGCGCTATCCCTCCCCCAACAAGTAAATAAGTAACATGATAATACATGACATAAATTTTGTTCGTTTTTGGTAGTCTTTTCTTCTTCTCTTCCCCAGGATGTGCATGTCCTTCGTCTTCTATGGGATAGCATTTGGTGTTGGTAAACTTAATGGCAATCTGTATCTCAACATCTTTCTACTCTCTGTTGTCGGATTGCCCGGGGTTGCCATGGTCTACTTTTTCAATAACAAGTAAGTCCGAGCTCTCAAATTCATCTTAACATAAAGTTTCAGTTTGGCCTAAATATTTAAAATTAATTTTGTTTCCGGGATTAAAAGCAAGCATCAAACGGACCCTCTTTTGAAAGTCGTGGTATGCACATGAGGATGTGGAATCTTTTAAAACGAACACTAACATTATGAGCGTTAATGTTGGTGAAAAATTAAATCTTTTTCCGTTTGAGTCAAAGTACTTCCAATATTTACTGGTCATCTATGGTTGTGTGTAGATAACTGCAATCGTAACGTTTAAATGCTTTGGAACTTGGAATATGTGTATACTTCAAAGTATTGTTTATATGTCTTTAAGCCTCGATGTACCGCAACAAGAAATTTTCTTTGAACGGTCGTGTTCATCTAAATTGTTTCTGTTAAATTTCGATAAGGGATTAAAATATGAATAACAATTCAAAATATTTCTCCTCAATTTATGATATTATCAACAGAATAGGGAGGCGATGGACGGCAATTCTGTTTTTCACCGTTGGAAGTTCGTCAGCGTTTGCTGTGTCTATTGTTTCAAAGTTTAGTAAGTATACAATGTTATTTACCCCGTCTTACACAAATTGTGTTAAATGATGTTGTCAAGTCACAATAGTAAGTTTACAAGGCAGAAGGGGTCAAAATATCTTATAAAAATATTTCAGTGTCACTGGAAGACGGACGAGGCCTAGCTACAACCGTACTGGCGCTGATCTGCAGATTTGGGGTTGCTTCAGCTTGGAACGGTTATGCAGTCCTTACAACTGAGAGTTACCCAACTACTATTAGGTAATGCGGATCAATTGAATTCCGCTAAATAGAATCTCATTAAAATATGATCATTATTTCGCTGTACTTCATTGCCTAAGGTGCAGCAAAATGGAGTTAGTATTATCCTTGAATGGCAATTATAGATTAAGGGCAATCCAATTAAAATATGAATATTATTTCGCTATGGTTATATAAATGGTAATACTTTATAGACTGCATACTAGCATACTGATCCGTCATGGTATTCATATCCGCGCAAAACTTTCATAATCCCCTGATTGTTTTGTAAACGTTTACCTCTTAAGGACTACCTTGCTGGTTACACATGGCCTTATATATCTGACAGAAGCTCTTTAGCCATTCAGGAATTTCCAACATTCATGAGTTATTTCATTTGGTCGTTATAGTTATAGCCAATACGTGACAAACGGTGACAAACAATTAGAAGATTGTAAAGATATACTCGTGATTTTGTGCTTATTAGGTTTCAGATCTATTGCTAAGTTAAGCATGGTATAAATGAAATTATTTTTTTTACTGATTCTCATTTTCAGGAACCTTGGTTACGGTGCCGCAAATACTGCTGCTCGAGTCGGTTCAATCGTGTCGCCGTACATATTTTCAGTGGTGAGTAAGAAATTGTTTCAGAGTTCTCCTCTTCTTGTCGCCAGTAATGATTTTTTTGTAAAAATCAGCCTGATTATATCCAACTCTGTTCCGAGGAATAAAAGATGCATGATATTTTCTCTATCAGGATAAACAATCGTTCGGCCGTGTGCACTGTTTATGGTCTGAGGACAGCCCGTATAGTTGCATGGTTGTAATTTAAGCTGTTTTACCTTGAGAGTCAATTTCATTCGTATTATGTAAAAGATGATTGACAATTTGGTGGAATCATAATGTATTGCATCATAATATTGTCAGTTAGTAGCAGGCTAAATTGTATGTTGTCAACTAATCAATTCGCTTTTCATTCTTAGTATCATAATCTCAAAAGTACATGTTACTGCTTTCTAAATGAATGCTTCCTACTAGAGAGACAATAATAATTACTATGTCTTCTCTCCTACATGTGAGATAAAAAGAAATGCAATAGTACAATAACATGATCATAATATGAAAAAATATTAGGCCATTCTCAACCCATACATGAAAGTGGGCCATTTTATTTGACCGATACGCAATAAAATATGGCCCTGAAATTCAACTTTAATTTCTATTTTAAACGATCCCAAAGTTGTTTTTTTTAAACTGGACATACGATACTATTTTATCAGATAGACCAAACCGTATTCTGTCATGAAGACGTGCATGCAAAAAGCACAGGAGAATTTATTATTACTATTCATGAATCATGCAGAAATTGCAGAGGCATTTGGAATCTTATTTTTGGAAACGGTATCGCTGATTGCACAATTAATTTCGGTTACATCAAATCAAATTGTAGCTCGGGCAGTGCTCGAATTAAAACAGTGGTTAGCGTATATTAATGACCTTAGCTTCTCTGTGGGGAGAGAATGGGTTTAACTCCGAATGAAAATTTCTATATTTCAGGGAGGTGGTGAACTTCTCATCCCTTTCATCATAGTGGGCTCTCTTATGGCTCTGTGTGCTCTGTCCTGTTTATCATTGAGTGAGACGAAGGGATGTCCACTCCAAGATACCACCTTGAAGGTTGAAATACACGAGAATCAACAAAAGAAGAAATTCAATGACATCAAACCAGATGTTGAGGCGATCACGAAAACAAAGATATGAAAGGCATTTAAAGTCTAACTAAAAGACGCTGTACAAATGAGGCATGGGTACCTTCAGAGATATTTTATTACAAATATCATAGATATTAATACAAATGTCAGAGCTTTCATTACAAATATCATAGGCATCATCACAGATATCGTAGATATTATTTTGAAGGTCATATATATCATTAAAGATGTGATAAATGTCACTGAACATATCAAAGATGTAATCTAAAATATCATAGATGTCATTACAAATGTCATTGCAAATACACCTTAACGTCTTTGGTACATACCAACCGGGAATCTAGATCTAGATCTTTGGTGATTGAATGAAATTGCTTAAGAAGCGGTGCACAGAAAAATGAACACCACTGTTAAAGAATAAAGGTGTAATCTGTACAATAAAATTTCAACGTCGATCGAAAGAGGCTGTAAGCTCACAAGTTATGCAACGCTCAGGTGTACGTAACCTGACACGTGCAGCACAATTAGCAGATCCTGTACGTATATGTGTTGAGATAAGTACATTTTTTTTCATGAAAGTTATTCAAGTTTTAAAATAAACAGATTTTATTTGTTGTTGGTTTTTTATTGTGCACAGATTTCAGTCATCCAAAAGAATTAGAAAGTATATGCAAAACAATTGGTTCTTTATTATGTCATCTATATAATGACTTTGCATTGTTTAAGGTCCACACACCATGCTGATGAGATCCGAAAGATCCAAACAGCTGGCGTACATGGTTATGCGTATGTATACAGCTGCATACCGGAAGTTTGTTCACATGCCTGCGTATCCTAGTGCAAATATCATATAATTTGGAATGTCTTTGAGACATCATAACATTACAAAACAGAAACCGACATTGTTGGATTTTCAGTACAGAATCGAATATTCATTGTAGTTTAACGTAAATTTAATATGATACCTAACAGTGAACTATAGCAGTTTTTACAGGTCATTAGAGTGACCAGCACTTTCAGTTTTCGCTTCAAAATCCATTTGAAGTGATCAACAACTTTAAACCAGGTTTTGTTTGTTCCCATGCACTAAGTCATTGTGACACTGCTTACATTTTTTCTCAGAGATTGGAACTGGAATATTTTAATCGAAATTTCAGGAAATCAGAATATCAAAAATTGGTCCCCCACTGTCTATTTCTTCATGCCAAAATTCAAATTATTGCATGACAGACAAGACGACTGCAAAATAAGTTCAAGAATGGCTATTTTACGCATGGACAATAGTTGATTCATTGTCAGTTTTGCTGAAGTGCTATTGACGTCCAAACAAAACCCAAATAACATGATATTTGCACTACGATACAGTGTTATATGAACAATCTTTTGATATGCAGCTGTATGTATATATAATCTCCCCAAAGTATCTTCTGTTCTTAAATACATAGTAACACGTGCAGAGTTGCCATTTGTTGATATGGAGCATAACATCAAGCTTCTTAATTACAGTCAATGCTCGGAAAGCAAATCATCAGCATGGTGTTCCGTCATCAAAATATTTAATGAATAACGCCTTGATATTTTGAAATATATTTGTATGTGTAATCATCGCACTCCTCGAGAATTGTAATTCTTGACAAAAAATTCCCCTTTTGGGACAATAAAAAATATCCTGTGTTTTATTTTTTAACCACGTGCGAATTCAAGAACGATTTCCTTGAATTTAATTCTGAAGATTGCCATTAAATAGTGTTAACTTTCAAACATTTCTGAGTACCAGATTACTTCTACGCTAGTACTGAATGCATTGAACTTATCTATGAAATACCGAACATTATCCGTTCAGAACATCATTGATGTTAATGTTAGTGTTAATGACATGGTTTCGCCATTACAGTTAACATCTAAAAAATAACAGGTCACATAGTAAGTTCATCTGATTTAAACATAATAAGTACAGCTGATTAAACAAGAGGAAACATACTGACGAATTTTAGTTCTGTAAAAAATTATTGTTATTAATGTAAATTCTCAAGCAAAAGAAAGGTTTCATTTTTAATGTTTTCATGGAAAAATTAAGAGGGCTTGTTGGGTTTTTCTGCTAAGCAGGAAATTATAGTATTATTGCATCTTTTCCTCTACACGAACGCATCGCATCGAACGCAGCAACTGGAATTGTGCATTCACAAACACGTGCAATACAATAGCTTATAGTTATCTAGGTTATGCTTTGGAAGTTAAAATCCTTGAATTTTTCATCTTGGAGACCATTGTAAGAAAACGTTTCACATTTGATTGTGGAAACAAAGTTAAACATACAATGTCTTTAAAACAATGTTCATAAAATATGAATTGTTTCTGATCAGTGCGCTTCTAGTCGTCAACAAAGGCTACCAGCATGTGATTTTTGTGTGTTTTTGGTGCATTAAGAAAAGACTAGTGTTATAAGATATAACAAGCCATTCTCAATAATGATTTCTTGTCAAGGATTTCCACATGTGTCTATAAAACAGGATTTGAGGGCACCGTTTCTTCAACAAAAGAATGCACTACATAAGTAATTTGTTTATGAACAAAACGCTGATACGCGATAATAAGGATTATCAACAAAGTGAAATGTGTTTGCATTTGGTACGGCAGTTCTGTCAGAATATCAAATCTGAATTATTGAAGCTTTTTTCAAAATGAATATGGGTAATTCCACATGATAACCCTTATTAGATTCAAGGTCGAAAAGTGTACTATTCAGGATTACTATGTCATGACAAACATCAAGTATAAAAACAACTCAAACATAACACTTTGTATAATCGTGCGGTTAAAGGTATATTGTTTAAAAGAAACAGACAGATACGTTCGCATGACAAAAAAAATGTCAATGACCTAAGCTGGCATGACAGTATGTAGGTACAGTTTATATCAAACTGAGCTTCGAAAGGACTAGTAGATTATTTTTACAAATCCACGACTACGGATGCATTCTCCATCTTAGTCAATGAATGACGTCACGATACTACAAACTGTCTTTTTTACATTTCATAAAATTTTATTTCTATTTTTACAAATTATACAATTTACGTTACTCACTCATCGGATAATTGATACAACCTTTAGAACCTTGAATTTTATTCGCCTATGCACGTGCATTGCCATTCTGTAATGCAGTGCTATGTGAAGGCAGGTTATTCTCCGCACATACATTTATATTCAAAATATGTCACATTCTACATGGCATATTGTACAGATGGCTACATTTCAAAATGAATATGCTTTTTACAACCATATCGATGTCAATAGCAGAATAATTACTTTAACGATTGAATATAGCTACGAAGGACATAGTTAAAACAGAAAGGATTCGTTAGTTTGTAACCTTAAAATGTAATGTATGGCAAAGCTGAAGAAGTCTGAGGTTAACGTTCATACATATGGATATACTTGACCCACAGACGTCTTAAGATATGGTATGTCGCTGTGTGACTGATGAAAAGTGTAGATATATTAAAAACACTTGTATCAGCTTTCTCATCCGCTGAAGGTGAGTTTGTGCATGGTTCCATAAGCCTCATTGTAAATATTTCAATTGTATATATTTTCACCTTTGTTTTGCTGATACAGCATATATACCACAGGTAATATATTCATGTTTGCATTAACTTTTTACTCAAAAGAGAACACTTCAGGACGAGAGAAATAGGACAAGAGTTTGTTTTTATGGTCGTAAAGGTCAGGTGTCTTTCTCGAATAATCTGTACTGTTTTTTTCTCATTTTATATTTTTTAAAAAGAGAAGGAGAAGATTGTGCATAGTCTTTAAATAAACAGTTTGATGCCCGCATGATTTCACGTAAAGATTTATTATTATTTCAATTTACGTGTCAACGCATTGTGTATAGCCTGGGTTTAAGCATAAGTTGTCTGAATATACATCAAAATCTTTTCTTTTGTTGTAGTAGTAGTAGTGGTAGAGGTAGTTGTTGTAGTTAGGCGAGGTGAGGTGATATGGGGTATTTGTGGTAGTAAGGTGAGGTGAGGTGTTATTGGGTAGTTGTGGTAGTAAGGCGAGGTGAGGTGTTATTGGGTAGTTGTGGTAGTAAGGTGAGGTGAGGTGATATGGGGTAGTTGTGGTAGTAAGGTGAGTTGAGGTGACATGGGGTTTAACGCCGCTTTCAAGAGTATTTCACTTATATCGCGGCCTTCTAGTATTATTGCAGGAAAAGCCCGCAGCCCCATTGTGGCTATGCATTGCGGCTGGAACTAGCGCACCATGGGTGTTGCTGCACAGAAATACAGTGTAGCATTGCACCCAAACCTGACTGCGTGTATTGCAGACAAAGTTGCCGAGCCCCTGGCGGGATTTGAATCACGGACCTCTCGATCCGAAGCCGAACGCTAACCACTGCGCTATCCCGCCCCAATTGTGGTAGTAGTAGTAGTAGTAGTAGTAGTAGCAGTGGTAGTAGTTGTGGTAGTAGTAGTGGTGTTGGTAGTAGTTGTGGTAGTAGTAGTTGCGGTAGTAGTAGTTGTGGTAGTAGTAGTTGTGGTAGTAGTAGTTGTGGTGGTGGTGGTGGTGGTGATAGTAGTAGTAGTAGTTGTGGTGGTGGTAGTAGTAGTAGTAGTAGTAGTAGTAGTAGTAGTAGTAGTAGTAGTAGTGGTAGTAGTAGTAGTAGTAGTAGTTGAAGGATTGATGACAGGAGGAATGGTAGTGAAAGCAATCTTAAAGTAACAATACGTTGGGGTACTACACATCACCGGCCTCATATGTGTGCAACTGCAAAAAGACAGAAGCAACACGTTCAAATAACACAAATAAAGTCGTTGATTCCTATATTGTGTATATGCTACCAAATATACATGTCTAGGATTTCAAAACAAAATCACAAAACATATTACATCAACTAAACACATCCAAAAAAATTTACACAAACTAAAAGCTCAGAAAATCCATTTATCTAAAAATACCTGATTGATAAAAATGCATATTGTTGAAAACAGTTGATGCACCCTCTGCAGAACAGAAACTAGCCAACTGGTTTTTCGAACTTCATTGAACGCTAAACATTTTGGTATAAATTCTCCTCAACAAATTTGTAAACATTAACCTTGTTGAAGACTTTATCCGGTTTTGTATGTTCTCGAAAATTAAGAAATCTTAAGAATTTTTCATTTTGTACTTCTATTATCCAAATTTCCAATCAATGGAGTCATTAACATTTTTATTCAACTATCTTATAAAATAAATGATAACAAAATTTCAAAATATTACTACTTTTTATTTTAAAATTATTTTTGGCATCATTTTTTCCAGAATTGTCCACCTGTTTGCAACAATGATATATGTGACATTTTTGCCTGTAGCAACACACTCGATATCCTTAAATCACAATTAAACTAATATAAATCTTTCTCTGAAATTATATTAAAAATTTAGATAAACAAAATTACCAAAACACGACTTCCATGATTTCATTTGTTGAAATAGCCAACAAAGGAACACGTCACTGTAACGTTCACAATTGTTCTTATGTAAATGTAACCTCTTTGGAAAAGCTTTGTTTACAGATAACCTACACTTTTTATTTAATAGGTGTAACAATAAGCTCAACATAGGTTTTAGAAATTTCGTACGTGATCATTTCAGGGAGAGATCTTAGAACGTGTGTAACAGCTGTTTCCATGATGAGTGTTTTTCATTCAACAAAAATTCATAAACAATGATACTACTCATTCAAATATAAAACTGTTAGAAATTGTATACCCACACTATAACATGATCCATCTCTTTTGTCGAGTTTTAAGAATACGATATTAGAAAGTTCGTTTTGAATTGTCAGACGCCTGTGCTTAAATGTTGAACGCAGATGACGAGAGGCTCCTGTCAAATTTCAACAATGAGTTACAAGACGAACCATTACAGAAAGACTCTGTTATTTTAATGTTCAAAGATTATTTTGCAGAAAATAAGAAGTCCCAGTGATGTCTACAGACGAAATTATCGAAGCAGTTGGTGGTATGGGCAGATTCCAGATCTTCGCCCTTTTTATCCTTTTGGGACCACGACTTCTGGGCGGTTGGAGTATGCTGATGATGTCATTCGGGGCTGTGGTTCCTGAAACTTGGCAGTGTGTCAATGACGCTGAGAGGGTTCCAACCTTAAACAATTCAACAGATGCAATGGCCCCTAAGATCTGCCCGACTGCAGAAAATTCTTCATGCTCGTTTGTATTCAGCGATGAGAAATATACCGTTGTTAACGAGGTAAATGATTTTTAAAATGCTCATGACAAGCAACTATATATCTTTTAGTTGTAATATTTGCGATGAGAACATTTACAATTACAAATGCCATGTTAGCTGACGTTCCTTAACCTTAATATTCAGCATTAAAAACATTGTTCACGAAAAATACGAAACATTTTGATTATGATTTTTCTACTGGTGCAAATACAAATGGAGAACCATATCCTAGTCGATGTAGACCTCTATTGTCAAATTGTCAGATGACGTCATTGACTGTATTCAATATCAAACTACTCACAATTAGTGAATTGGTTGACTAAAAAACTCACAATACATGCCCGGGATGCTGCATTCCATTGCGCCAGGCCAAATGATTGGATAGTTTAGGCCTTGCAGCATTTCTCACGTTTCTGTGCTTGCCGTCCAAGCTACTTCGACGGACCTTGATAATTCAATGAAAAATCTTATGTTTTCTTAAACTTTTTGTACAGGGTTTTACACTCAAAACAAGAATTCTTCAGTTTATCAGCAATGTTTAAATCAGCCAGTTATCAAGACTGGATCTTATACTATTTGTCTTAAGTAATGCGAAATTTGAATCATAATTATACATTTGGCAAAAACTAATATATATATGCAGAAATTATTTTTTTTTTAAATTTTTTGCACCTGTCCCTTTAAATTGTTTATACTCATGTATAGTGATAGTTTAATCTAGGTTCAAATGTGCTAACTCATGTAAGATTATTTGTGTTAAGTTTAGTGAATCACAACAAGTAACCTTTTTGTCTTTAAGTGGGATCTAGTATGTGACAAGAGTAGTATTGGGCCTCTCATCATCGCCATACAGATGGGAGGGGTTCTTGTGGGCTGTTTCCTGGCCGGGCAATCCTCTGATTTGATTGGTCGAAAGAAAACGTACATCATGAGTATAATACTTCATGGCGGTTTCAACCTCGTAGCTGCCTTCTCAACTTCCTGGGAAATGTTTGCTGCACTCAGGTACCACATGGATTGTTCTGACTTAAAGAGACACTCCGTGAGTTGTTGGAATCATATATTCCAAACTTAATCAATGGTGTCATTTGATCGCGAAGCATCGACTGTTACCAAAAGTACACATTTTAAAGCTTATTGGTTTTTTTACAGTGACAATATAAGGGAAGAACGTCTCAATTATGATCGAAAACCGGACAGTGGCGCGCGCCAAATAGTCAAACGTAATTTTGGAGACTTATCTAAATCATCCAGGAGGGCAGCTAGGAGTAGATAGCTTTTTTTAAGTTATATAACTAGTATCCGTGTATATTGGATGTGATATCTACACCTCTGTGCATTTATAAGGCTGTTTTTAGATTTTCATGGAAAACCAGTATTTGTCATATACACATGTATATGTCTTTTGGACATGAAAAGTTCAGATGTTTTGATTTTATATCATCACATATGACATTTAGGTTCGTATCAAAGGTAAATAATATATTATGAAAATCACGGAGTGGCTCTTTAATTTCGACAATGAAAGAGTATAGAGTAACCATTGAAGGACACTCAACGTCTCGTCAAATATCTCTGCGATGAATTACGTGGATTCCTTTAATATAAGTGTTTATAGTAACTGGTTAATAATTAGTGTTGAAGTTGTACAAATTTAATACAGTGATTGAGTTTCAATTGAACCAAGTACATGGAGTTTAATTTTGACGAAAATCCTGGCATTTAACCATCAAGGCTTCAATCGTAGCGAAGTGTTTACAGATCGTAGGAAATCGGGTTGAAACAAACAGTTAATTCAAGATTCATTGAATTCATGTATACATTAATTAAATTACTGTCCTGACAAGAAGAGACGATGAAAGAAATGTATTTCTATAGTTAAATAGAGAGTGAGTGTAGAAAGTTACCACCAGTAAGTAATGAAATTCAAAATGGCTCCGGGAAATATGAATCGGGCAATAAGATTAAGATTGCATCGTCTTGTTAGCCTGATCACGTGACTGTAGTGTTAAGAAGAAAACATTGTAACTTCGTGAATTGTAAATATTTATTGATTTGGTAAAGAGTTGTAAATAATAAATAATAATAATAGATAAATAATAAAATAATTAATAAATTTGTAAGACTTCGATATCTAAGATTTATTTCGGAATCCACTGGATGTTGAAGATGATGTAGTTTTAATGAAATATGAGTTGTAAATAATAAATAATAATAATAATAATAGATAGATAATAAAATGATTAATAAATTTGTAAGACTTCGATATCTAAGATTTATTTCGGAATCCACTGGATGTTGAAGATGATATAGTTTTTAATGAAATATAAGTTGTAAATAATAAATAATAATAATAATAGATAAATCATAAAATAATTAATAGATTTATAAAACTTCGATACATAAGATTTACTTCGAAATCCACTCGATGTTGAAGATGATGTAGTTATTAATGAAATATTTCACTATAATATATCATATTCGACACTAAATGACCCTTTGTCATATCTTTGTTTCAGATTTTGTATCGGTTCTATGATTGGCGCAATCCTGACAACATCTTTCCCGTACTTCATGGAGTTTGTGGGACAGGAATGGCGGCCGATCACTGCCGTGGTTCCGTTTTGGCAAACCGGAACTGCTCTTCTGGCACTCTCGGCCTGGCTGCTTCCTCATTGGTCCCATGTACATATCATCCTGGCGACCATACACTCACCTTTCCTCGTTGGGTTCTTGTACGTGTAAATTTCTTATGATTTGCAACATTATAGACAGTATTACACAGACAGACAGCTGGTTTATTCAGTATTGAAGGCCCAGTTACATCATAACAGACTTTGATCACGTGACAAAGACAAAGGTTTAACTCGATATTTTAAAATGGACATCAATGTTTTATAAAAAATTGCGACAGATTTGATACCATCAGCGTTGTTTGAATTTAACAGATTATACATCGTTTGATATGTTACATTGATACAATTTAAATACTTCTCACGACAGGCTGAAAATGCGTAACAGTATTACCTATATAGGCAAACATAAGTCGACTCAAACTCAATTTTGTTTATATTGTGGAACGAGTTTTTATATTGAATGATGTCAAAAAGATAATTTTGTATGTCATGACGTCACTTTAGCTTGCTATCGAAATGGAAACATGCTCTATTTCCGGATATATCTATGTGATTCGATAGAAAAGAATCGGAGATAAAAAAAAAACATTACACTCGATAGACATCTTTCCTGAACTCGTGCAAAATGTCTACAACCCTCGTTCTCCCCCGGGTAATAAAAAAATCTGTCACTCCTGTCGTAAAAGTCATGTGACAAAATCCCTCTGACAATATTATAAGAATAATCAACAAGATGCGAGGAAATACGGTTATCTGTCCTGAGTGCATTATTGTTATAAACTCCGAGGTGAGGTGAGGTGAGTTGGTGTTTAATGCCGCTTTCAAGATTATTTCACTTATATCGCGGCTGCTAGTATTATTGCAGGGAGAAAGCCCGCAACACCGTTATGGTTATGCATTGCGGTGAAACCTGCGAGCATCGGCTGGAACTAGCGAACCATGGGTGGTACTACGCTGAAATTCAGTGTAGCATTGCACCCAAACCTGACTGCATGTAGAAGAGTTCTCTACTGCAGACAAAGTTGCCGAGCCCGTGGCGGGATTCAAACCACGGACCTCTTGCTCCGAAGCCGAACGCGCTAACCACTGCGCTATCCCGCCCCCTATAAATTCCGAGCTTTAGCGAGGAATTTATCACAATAATTCACCAGAGACAGATAAACCGTAATTCCGGGCTTCGAGTTGGTTATTCTTTGTCTTACCAAAGTCAAATCTAAGAATATTTACGGTACTTTTGGAGAATAGCTTCGTGAAGGCGAGTTGGAAGTAAACTCGGTCATTGTATTCATGCGCGACGAACAACGATAATGTTATGGCGCAGTTAAGTGTAGTCTCTGCAATTCATTACATGTTTGTTTGTGGATCATATATCAAGCAAGACAATCCTAAATGAACGAAATAGTAAAACAACCATATATAAAACATTTTACGTTTCATATCATTCCATACGAAATTAAAAACAATGTTTGTGGTGAAGTATGTTTGAAATGGGTAGGCTGGACTCACTGAAGGAATGAATAGAAATAGTTCTGTCAGCCAGTTAGATCTCGAGTTAATTTTAGAAAAACCGGCATATTTGTGCCCGCTTGGGTAAGAATATACATGTGCTACCGAAACAAGAGTACCATAAAACTGTTAACGAAACGAGCGCAATTCTACATTATTTAACGAGAGCTAGAGCATTCACAGATATGACGTATGATGCATTTTTGAATATGGAACTTGATATTGTAATTTACGCTTAAAACAAACCAAGTCACTTAATTATGGGTTGTTATCTTCCTACAGTTTCATTCCTGAGAGTCTCCGTTGGTTGGCAGTACACGGCCATCTAAAGGATGCGGAGGGCGTTGTTGACCAAATGGCAAGGATAAACAGAACAGAGAAACCCGCCAACACAGCAAGTATTCTGAAGACCATTTACGAGGAAGAGCAAAGAATCAGCGAATCTGGTCACAAATACACGTACCTGGATATATATCGGACCTGGAGCAGCCTCTGGAAGACTCTCGTCATCCAGTTTGTTTGGTAAGGGTACATACTTTATTCATTACATATAATAATGATATTTTTTATTGTCCTTATGACAAAGTAACTTTGGAAATTCTTGTGTGCTCATGGACATCCATCTTCCCACCCATGGCCTATTCTTACGTCATCCCCAATGACTTTCTATAATAGGCCTTCCCGTAGTTTTGTGTGCTTGTCAAAATTCGGACATTCATGAATTTTTTCTTTCAGGATGTGTTTGTCCTTCGTCTTCTATGGAATATCGTTTGGTGTTGGAAAACTCCACGGCAATCTTTATCTGAACATTTTCCTTGTTGGTGTCATTGGTATACCTGGGGTGACCATTGTCTATTTCCTCAATAACAGGTAAATGTTTATCTAGATCTTACTTGATGTGCAAGGTATTACGCAGGTAACTAACTGGTTTCCATTATTGGCTTGTTTAACGATGTGTTTTGAGTTCAGCTTCCCCATCGGCGATGAGAAGAATACCCCCAGGAGTTTTTTTTAATTAATTGTTAGGTCCAAATATAGAATGCTTAAAAACTAACACAGAGAAGGTGGTGAACTGTAGCAAGGCTTAAAAAGGCCAGTGATTCTAACTTTGACCGGAAGTGCCCTCTAAAGATGTAGATATAGATTCATTATAGACAAATTTCGCACATGGCTTATTTCTGGCTTATTTCATTTGCTTATAACACAGAGTATCGCAAAAGGAACTCAGCTGTATCCGCAGAGCTCCTACAGTACCCTGTTTTGCATCAAACCAACTGCCTCGCTTCGCTGCTTATTCATTGCAATGTTAAACATGTATTTTCACAGCCAATGGAATAAGAGAAGCTCGAAGCAAGTTATTAGGTTTGCTTGCGTATAAGAACTTTTGATGATTTTGTCCTTTCAACGTTTCTGGCTCAATTCCTCCCACATGCGTTACTCAAATAATATTTTTCCACATTTCCTCTGTTACATGTTGACATTATTGTCGATTCTTTCAAAATACCATAAAAGGGGAAAGCTTTAAGACATATAGTGTGTTTATTAGACCCGATCAAACATCATCTTATATGTCAGACGGAGCTCTGACTTTTAAGAAATCTTGGCGCCTCGCAAAGATGAAGGAACACCAGTCTTCTCAACGGTGAAGTATATATGTTGAGAACCACAGTAGAGAGACCTGTGTCTGGATACCTTTATCACTAAATGTTATTACAAGATGTTAATTTACTTAAACAGAATAGGCAGGCGATGGTCCATATTCATATTCTTCGGCATCGGGAGTCTATCTGCCTTCGCTGTGTCTATTGTTTCAAGATTTAGTAAGTACGGATTTTCTTTTTTATCATCTGGTTAACCATTATTCCATACGATTTTTTTAACCTCATGTGATAATTTTTGGTACCTCATACATCAAAAAAAGCAAAATTTTATTTTTGAAAGATGCAATCCTGTGGAAATAAAAGTGTTCAGTAGTGGCAAGTTCCAAGCCTTTTTTTAATTGTCTCAGATCATATAATCATAAAATCAACTTACATGCACAGTTTAAGAAAATATTCATAATTTTACAATTGAGCTAAACCAAAAGCTGCGAAGTCTACACTGTCAAATCTTTTTTTTGCTTGTAAAGGAACATGTGTCTTTTCATTCTCGTATCACCCTCTTTATTGCAGTGACTCATGAAAATGGGCGTGGTCATGCTACAACCGCATTGGCTCTGATGTGCAGGCTGGGCGTGTCCGCAGCTTGGAGCGGTTACGCTGTTTTTACAACTGAGCACTATCCCACACCAATTAGGTATACTATCATTGTTTCATTAACGATATGTCAAACAAAATGTTAACACAAGCACGACAGCTTGACTGACTACAGCCAAAAAGTGATAGTTACTTATATGTTTTACTTTTAACGTTGTTAACGATTTGGAATTTTGTCGATATCTCGGATTTCTGCGTTCTCCGACAATTTAAACAAAAATATTTACTGAATTTTTTTTGTAATTGGAGTACGATATATATATATATATATATATATATATATATATATATATATATATATATATATATATATATATATATAATTTTAAAAAGCAATCAATCGACTTCGATGGTTTGGACATTTCATGCATATGCATTACGTAAAATTAAATCTCATTAAAATAAGTACTAAAATACGCTAATCTTATTGATATTCCCCGCCATATCTCAGGCATTGAGTTTGGAGGTGGTTTCCCTGTGACCCTTGGCCCGGAATATGCTCCAAATTACACTACACAGCGTTAAACCATCCGTTTGAACAGCGTTCGCGATGTTCAGAGTTTTTAAATGAACTCACCAAATAGCGAGCTATTAGATTCGTCCAGTTTTTCCACTGGGACACGCAGCTCTGTTTGATTTTGTGAGATCTACCGTTCGCTACACACCATTGATCTAAAAACAGCGCTTCTAAAGTTGTGTGGATATTATTTCAATGAAAGTGGTAAAATGTAAAAATGCGTTGAGAGTTTATAAATTGAAAACTATGAAATACACACACCAACTTATGAATGATTAAGCCTCAGAGTGTCAAATATGCCTTGTACATGCCCTAGCAAGGTTTTCTCCACTTGTATACGTAGTGCCGATGAATGCCTGTACAATACGCATCTTTTTAAAGTTTTAATGGATGTGCATATCTTAAAATTTAAAGCAAGAAAAATACCAATTAGTAACAAACGTCCACTGAATATCACCATTTTGTCTATCGATTTACCGTAATTTATCATTTTAAGCAACTGTAGAGTGGTACGAATTTAGTTTTTTTACTACACCACTGTGCAAAATTATGTATATTGAGGTCGCGAAATTTAAGCGAATATTTAGAGAACAATTGGCGATGATTTCGTGAACATTGTTAGAACTTTAATATTCAATTGTGCACTTTAGTGTTAGTTTACGGTTTTTACGCACTCAGTACTACATCATTTTCTAGCGTTGTCTATCACTATTTTACAACCATTCGAAACATGATAATTTTGACAAAACCAAGCTCTGCATCAACCAAAGGTTACCAATAGATTTTCGTGCAAAAACTGTATTTGTTTCAACTGTGTCATGTATTATTTGAAAAAGAACCCCTCACTCAATCCCCAATGCGATCGCTTTTTTTATTGTAGGAATCTTGGATACGGTGCTGCAAACAGCGCGGCGAGAGTTGGTTCCATCGTGTCCCCCTATATATTTACATTGGTGAGTGAACATGATTTAAGTATCTACATTTAAGCAAGACTCATATTACTCACACATTTCTACAAATAATGACATTTTCATTCAATTATCGAACACAATTTTGTATATTATTGCCTTAGAATTTTTCAGAAAAAAAATAAACTAAAGCGCTAATTCAATATACAATCTCATCAAATGAGACCTGATCCTTGTATTGAGAGCTGAATTCAGCGATTAAATGTTATAAAGATCTCTATTTACACAAGGATCAATTTCACTATATCATTTCTATATCTTTCTCAATTACCCGGATACGGGCAGTATCAGTAAATCAGTAACTAAAAAAAACATGTCTTGATCACTATATTTTATAAAATTGTCCTTATATTTCGTAAATTATTTGAAATAGAGCATTGCTAATTTGGTGACTCAGTCAATCTCCTCAAAACCAAATATTCGTATTTCGCTGTGTTTCTGATCCGAGTGCTGCTTGTGTATCAAGTGACCCTTCACCCAAGGGAACCATCGGCGAGGCGAGGAACTCATCGGCATCGATGTCTAAGCAAAATTATTGATAGAAACAATTGAAGATAAAAGGTCACAGTAAAAGTCAATTTACATGAACCCTAGCTGTCCTCAGATCAGCAACTGAGCTTGCTACAGAACCTGGCAGAATTAGTTACCCGAAAACCGCGATCTGATTGCATTTTGAACGCATTCGAGCGCGATCTGATTGCATTCTGAACGCGTTCGACCGCGATCAGAATGCAATCTGAACTCGATCACTACAGGTAAAGATTTATGCAATCCTCTGTACGAGTGTTAGGTTCAAGTTGATGTTAATGAGTTTGGTAAATGAGTTTTTATATTCTTAGTTAAATATATTAATATTACTGTTTAAAGGTGTACGACAATCGGCCGTCATCTTTACAGTCTAAGACATCTTCTCTCGCGTGGCTTAAATTTGCGCATGGGTCCATCACTGGATAATAAAAAACCTTGCAGTTTACCGCCATTATTGCTCTTTTTACTACAACACCCTTTTTGGCAAAAAGTTTCAATTCTCAAAAAAATTTTCATTGGACTATCGCGATCCGTCGCCGCAGCCTGGATGACAAGCACGAGAGTAGGGAATGCGTGAAGGAATGAATGAACCGGTCATTGCGGCGCAAGAAATGCTATGTTTAGGAAGTTGAGTCTTGCGTAAAACGTTAAACGATGACTTTTATTTCTAGGGAGGAGGTGAGTTGCTCATTCCTTTCGTCATAGTTGGTTCTCTTATGACTGTGTGTGGTCTTTCGTGTCTTCTGATGACTGAAACCAATGGATGCCCTTTACAAGACAATTCGGTGGTCATTAAGGAAGATACGACAGACAAAATAAATGGCAAAAATGGATCTTTCGTTCTAGATGCTGAGCTGACAGAGAAATAAGAAAAGTGGCAGATGAAAGAATGTCCAAGAAAGATATAATTGTTCATGAGAAGTATTTTGTATCATTTTTGTATCACCAATTCCATATATTTTTCCATATCCAAACGTTTTAGAGGCATTTGATAATAAGTTCATTTATTCGGTTTTATTACTTCAAAATAACTCATTTGATTTTCGATTAAAAATGAAAACCCTTTCAACATGGAGGTATATATCCAACCCATGTATTGGTAATATTCGGTATCAGAATTTCAAATTTTTACCAAATATTGCTAATTTTTCCCAAAAACATTTTAAAGCCAAATATAGGAGTTATATATCAGACTTATTTACTGACGATATTCTATATTAGTATATGAAGTTTCTTTGAAAATGTTGTTAATATCAAATTAACAGTGAAATGAAAGCATGCCTTACATATAAGATTTCACAGAAAACAGCTCACATGGGAAAAACGCGACGAAAGAAACTATGAAAGATTTTCATCATAGTGCGCAACCACCTTTCATTGACAACTCCCTGTTTGAGCTTAAAATGCCACAAAGTATGTTGATACAAATTAGAAAATAATGCCAAAAATCATCTCGTTGAAAGATCTTTACATAATTTTTCGCCAATTGTTTCGACCCCAAATAAGCCGAGAAATCTAACTAATTAGTAATGGTGTTTCCCGTATCTATAAATAGATCGACTTTATCATTTTATTGGGCAAAGCATTGTGGTCGTAGTTGGCTCCCATCCTTTAAACAAAGATAACCAAGTGGGGGCGAAAAAGAGATGCAGGATACAGTTAAAACGACGATAGACCAGAAGGGAGACAAGTTGGTCGACAAAAGGAAAGTCAAAATTTGATTTATTCTAAAGTCAAACTGGCTTTACTTTGAGTTTGATTCGTTTTAGCATGGGCAGGTTACTTGATTATTCATATTGAGAGCGCCCATTGTTCGTTGTTTTCATTTACATACATCATGATCAAGGTGATAGCGAAGTAACTTTTAAAAACTTTTTGATTTCCATAGAGCAAGGCGAGGTAATTAGCATATACCCATCCTAAAACAACTGAATCTATTATAATTTCTCAGTCTTCGACGGAACAAGGATCTTTTTAATTTGCATATGTACTGTGAATATGTTTAATATTAAATTAACAACAACATCATCCTTTTTTGTTTTGCAAGTTTTTGTCATCTTTTTGTGTAAACAAAATTATGGTTATTTCTTTTCACAAATTTCAAGTGCTTATAATATTTTGAGAAAAGAAATTGTAATTGTTTATTTCTCATCACTAAAAGCCAAGCTACGTAGTACACAGGAAAGGAAAATCCGCGTAATGACATTATAATTCAGTAGCGCGCGCTCCTCGTACGGATGAAATATAATTGCACCGACTTGTCTTTGTACATATACTATTTGTCACATATGTTGTAGCTGAAACAATTATCTACCAATTGATATAATTTTTAGGCGTTTTTGAAAAAATGTTGTATTAGAAACACTAACATACTCAATGGCCCTTTAATCAGTTAGCATGTTTACAGATCACGTGATGCACTGCCTGGCAAACACTGACGTGCTATTCGATGTACATGTACAACAGATGTTTAGTACACTACATTCCTCACATAAATAGTAATGAAATTCCCAATCATTTTCATTATTAAAATCTACCACCATTATGAATGATCAAACTTTACGTTTTTTCACTTTATAATTACAACAGTCACCATAAATGATGAATCATTAATAATAACTCAATGAAGAATAATATAGTGTTTATTTCTTCACGTAATATTCAAGAAAGAGATAAAATGTTCATTTCTTCACATAGTCATTTAAGTATGCAGGAGCACGACGTGTTCTCTGAGATCTTCTCAAACAAGTAGTTTCTACTGCCTGCGTAGCAGATCTACTCAGTTCATCTTCTATTTCAGGTTCCATCACAGTACTAAGATCTACAGCTGAATCAGGACACAAGTTCTCTTGTTGAACAGGAGATTTCTCTATTGTAACCAAAGCTGCTTGTACTAGTGATTTTCTATTGTCTAATTCCATATTTCTCGGCGTCAAATCTTCATAAGTTTCAAGACTGTCAAATCTTACAGTATCTTCACATGGAGCATGTCAAAGAAATTTAACATTTCTCACACTTATCACACCTGTGTCACAGTTCACTGTCTGAAAGGTATCACAATGTTTCATGTTAATGATTACATGTTTAACTGATTTGTACGTCGGGGTTAACTTACCACGCACGAAATTAGCAACATACACAATATCACCAACTGAAAATGTATGATGTTTCACACTTTTCTTAACATCAGCATATGATTTCATCTTCTCTGCATAATTTAGTTTTCTTTCCAAATGAGGGTCAAAGTTCGATGCACTCATTACTCGACTGGTTTTTATGTTTCTGCTAAATAACAACATGGCTGGAGTTTCACCACTTGCCCTGTGAGGGGTAGCACGGTACATTTGAAGAATTCTTGGTAATTAGGAGATAACTTACTGTGTTTGGAAATCAGAGGCATATAACGGAATAATAATAGCTCTAAATTTCATTTAAAGTCGAACGCGTAGCGTGAGGCTTTAAATGGATAATTTAGAGCTATTTTAATTCCGTTATATGCCTCTGATTTCCAAACACAGTAGGTTTATCTCCATTCTACCATAACAACGATTTAAATTTGAACTATATTCTTTCGCGTTAGCTAGATTGTGCTGTGTCATCGATGCCCGTGCACGATTTCCACGGACTGACATTCATACAAAGATGACGTACTTTTGAATCTCGAACAACGTTACTTGAAGTAAGCCTCGGACATTACCGACAATATCCAAATGATTTCAAGGGAGCTCACTCTATTCAGTCCACGTTAGTATTTCTCGACCAGCGTTCGGAATAATATCTGCAATATCTAAAAAATTTAAGTCGGTATTAAGGCATTGATGTATTGAATAAAGTCATGAGGTGAGTGGAATTTTAAGTTTTATGAAATTTGTGTGATATTTTTTCCGTCCCTGTGTCACACCATCACCAGCCTAGCCCTAACGCCGGCACCGTGTTATTGAATGCCTGCCTTCATGAACTGTCGGGGTTTCGCCGTGTATGACCGCGTTACGAAGTTGCATACGTTTATTAAATTGGAATTTTATAATCGTGAAATAATAATCACAATAATGTTATCTTTTACAAAAATGTCCGGCGTACAAGTAGGCCTACTTAGACAATATTGTTGCTAGGCAACTAGTGAATTCTTGCGCGTTAGACGAAGTAAACAGAAGACTGTATAACCAGATTATACATCCTCTAATTTTTCACAGCAGCCAATCAGAATTGAGTATTTTGCACAGTTATGGTAGAATTGACGTTTCCAGTCATTCTCATCTGTTGTTGCTGAACGAAATGCCTTCTTCAGAAACCTGTGGAAGCGTTCTATTTTTCCATTACTCTTAGGAAAATATACACATAAGATGATTCAATAGGTCCAACTATGTCTATGCCAACTTTTGACCAGGGTCTTGGTGCTGGATCAACAGTTTGTAGTGGAGTATCATTCCTCAAAGGTTGATTGAGAACACATGTTGTGCAATTACTTATAAGATGTTCCACATCAGCATCCATATTTGGCCAATTAAACCTAGCACGAAGGAACTGGCTTGATGTGTCTCATGAGCATTATTCAAAACTTTTGACTTCAGTACTTTAGGAATCACAATTCTCCCTCCTCTCAAAAGAATGGAGTCGAACGTTGATAGTTCGTCCTTGAACTTCAGGAAATGCACAGACACATCACTCCAGTCATCTGTTTCTATTGCACTTAAAACTTTGGTAATGTCTCCATCCTTTGATGAATACTTTCTGATTTCATCAAGTGTTATTGAATCAATGTCTAAAACACATGTGTTAACCACAGATCTGATATAATAATCTGCGACATTACCATTTCTCTTTGAAGATAAAGATTGCCTAGAGAAAAAATCTGCAATATTTGATTTGCCAGCTATATGTCTAATCTGAAAATCATAGCCCTGCAACTTCAAAGCAAATCTTTGAATCCTAGGAGGTAACTGAACTATCTTCTCTTGAGTAAGCATGTGAATTAATGGACGATGATCAGTTTGTAAGATAAACTTCTTTCCCCAAAGATACTTGTGAAAATGTTCCACAGACCAGACACATCCTAAAGCCTCACGCTCTATTTGAGAATAGCTACGCTCAGTTTCAGTCAAAGAACGACTAGCAAATCTTTGAAATATCTATCATAGGTTAGCTTTGAAATGATATACCTATATGAACCTGAATCTAAGAACATATCCAAATCTCTACCAATGATATTCACACCGGTGAACAAATCTGAATCAAGATAATACACAAACTCTGCATCTTCCGAGATGGACTCTGATTCAGAACTTGTCTCATCAACCAAAACTGCATTTAACTTCTGTTTATCTCTCTGTTGCTGAAACCTAATGAAGATACTACAATGGCGACGAGGATTGTAAGCTATGCTTCATAATTTTGGGAAGGTAGACACACGTACTGAACTATGTTAGTAATACGAACTCTCACTCTCACTAATTGATGGAACTTTCATCGTATGTACTTTTGAGTGAGAAATTTTACGCTCGTTACAACGCCATTTTTTCTCGTGCATTACCTGCATTCACCTGTCACTGTCAGTATCGCCGCAAGTTTAACAGTTCCAAGTCACCATGTTTCTAGTATTTCAAGTAACATAAACATAATGCAATTATGAACCGGATGCTAAGAACATTAACTGTGCTTTTCCAAGTCGTACTTGCCTTGATATTCTATTTCAAAAGCTTTGACAGTTATAAGCTGTGTCAACATTACGTTATTGCCACTATGGATGAAGTGCCAGAAGTAAATCAAGTCAACAATTTCAATCTGCATTTACGTCCCCCTACTCCTCTAAATATGAATTCCACTGATTTGAGTAATGAATTTACTGTGTGGATGGAATCATTTTCTATTTATGAGGTTGCTAGTGGTTTAGAAGTCCAGTCAGATAAGATTCGTAGGGCTACTTTACTGCATTGTTTAGGTTCTGCTTATCAAAAAATTTTCCTTTCACTACCTGGTGAGAAAGATACATATGATAGAGTTAAAACTGTATTAAGTGCATATTTCAGTCATAAAAGGAATGTTGTAGCAGAGCGTTACAAGTTTCGTTCCAGGGCACAAGGGTCTGATGAAAGCATTGACAATAACGTCACAGATTTGAGAGAACTTGCCAAAACGTGTAATTTTGGAGCATTGCATGATGAAATGATTAGAGACCAGATTGTTGAGAAATGTGCATCACGGCATTTGAGAGAGAAACTTTTGCTGAAAGATGATTTAACATTAGATTATGCTCTAAAGATAGCTAGGTTGTATGGTATAGCAATGGAGAACTCTAAAGCAATAGCAGGAATGTCTGTTAACAAAACTGATTCTAACTTTACTCAGTTTCAAACAGGTAATCTGTTTGGTCGGTGTTACAGATGTGGTTTTTCAGATCACAAGGCTTCTGATGTGGTGCTATAAATGCTACCTGCCTGTTTTGTAAAAAGAAAGGGCATCTAGCTAGGGTTTGTAAAGCTAGAAAGTCAGGTGGTAGATCATGTTCGCCATCAAGGTCTCTCCTAGTCCTAACCAGAACCCATAAGGATACTACAATCGCGTTTAAAACAAAGATAGCGGCGATCAAGGTTAACGAATGGTAAATGGGAGTTACTTGCCCCTAGCTACTGATACCGAATGCTTTTGCCGCACGCATTGTGATTGATTAGCTGCTTTTACGTAGGAACGTGCGCTACAGTAGGCTGCGGTCAGACTGATGTGGAGAGGATAGCCTAGACAGATAGAGTTCGAATCTCGGTAGACTCAATATTTTGAAACTTTTATTCCTCGGAACTCGGTCACTCACCATACTCAACTGATAAGCGTTAAATGATATTGAAAACCCTATTTTATGTTATTTAGTTTCATTATTGTGTCAGATTTCAATGGTAAATGCCCCTATGATTTTACGTAAATTTTGCAAACCCGCGCTGACACTTATGCGCCGCTCTGCGAATCCGGCTGGCCAATATGCAAAAAGATCGGCAGCTTTCGGCACCTTCCGTATTGTGACGTAATAGTAGCCGTCATTCTCGCCCCGGCGTGAAGAACTGCAGTTGGCCGATATCAAGCAGTTCAAAAACATGCTTTTGGTTCCTATATTCCGACACTTGTGACATGTTTTCCCCCAAAATATACGACAAAGATGATTAAATCAATGTCGGACGAAGTAAAAAGATCGTTTATTAAATTGTTTTCGATATTTTAATTTTTTTATATTTTGGATACGAATCAAGAACACGTTCGTCAAATCGGCGTTTAAAATTCGTTGTGCCTTTGTCGTTGGGTTTATGTTTTTTTATTTGGTTTAAGGTATATTTTCAATAAATGCAATTAAATGAATTTACATATTTAATGTAGTTACAAAATTCTAGGGGTTGAAATCATACTTAGTTCAATACTGTATCTAGACCCGGAAGTAAGACAAACACTAGATATATAGGCACACATATTTAGAATTTTTAAACAGGATACTTTACATTAGACAATCGGAAACTGGAGCTTTATGTAAATAAATAAACAATTTTGATCACATGAATTTAAAGAAATAATTAGCAAGTATAAGTGTTGAATTATTTTTAGAATATAGACAGAAATACCTTTTTTGTGTTTTTCAATATCTTGATGTAGATATATACCCCTTATAGGAATTTTACAAATGATAATTGATTGTTGGAAGGTGAATGAAAATAACAAATAAAGTAAATATGTTTTATTAAATTACAATGATTTTGGGAATACTTAGTTATCAGAAAACATGTACGCAACATATTTTAAAATTGAATTCATGCAGACACTCTTTTCAAATTAAGTTTGTTATTCTGAATTTCTGATACTCAACTGAATATATTTATGATAGAATTTCCGAGGAGATTTAACTAAACACTTATACATATGAACATTTCTAGCATATTGCATGTGTAATTTAATCAGAAAACATAAATTCTAAAATAACTTCTCATGTAGGAACTCTCTTGTTAATATAAAAACGCTATCTTAATTTAAATGTGATAAGGGGGAGAAGCACCAAAATCAGTGAGGGAAAATCTACCCTTATCAGTACCATTAATGTTGTTAAAAGATAAAAATCTGAATGGATTTAGCCTTCTTGTAGGAAGAAAGTGATAGGGAAAAAATTCATTCTTTTTAATAAAAAATTTGGGGTTATTGAAGTGATTTATTTTGTAAAATATCTAAACATATTTTTTCTAATACTTTATCTCAACGTGGAAATTACATGAACATAACTTACACTTTTTGGACCTGCAATTATTTTCCCTGATTAAATTGTTAGTGTTCAGACTTGAAAATAGAACTATCTTCTCAAATTTGATTCTTTGCAAAAATTAAATCACAGAAATCAGATGACTATGTAGATGTAGCAATGGACACGCATATTATATTTGTATGGTAACAATATCATCATTTAAAACAAATCTACAAATCAAACAAACTTACATGATAAATGTCAAACATATTTACCTCATATGTAATATTTTTCTATAAATATTCCTGTTGCTGTCCATTGCCTAGTTTTATCTTTGCTACTAGATATACTATAAATATGGGGGGAAAATCAGACAACAGAAAAAATAAGAATTGATTAATGATATTAGCTTATAAAATAATCACCTAATTAATGGCCGTATTTGGAGACAGTTACTGGGACCACCCTTACAGTAAACGACCGTTCTTTCAACAAAAATAACATATAATAAAATCCATTTGTTATAAAAAAAAAATCATGGAGATATTTCGTCACAAACTGTTAGTTAGACAGTCGGACGTCTCGTCACATTATTTGTTATTTCCAATGACAGTTACATCAAAATTCGGCTTTATAAACCCACGCCGAGAAACTCTCCCTACGCTTGCATGTCAACAAGTGCACACTTCCGGGTTCGTCGGGCTACACTAGTACATGCGCTCATTAATGTTCGGGTGTTTTCGGCTTTCGCTCGGAAAGCGTGACATGGCTGATGATAGTGATGGTGATGTGACGGTGTTGATAATGGTGATGATGATGTGACTGTGCTGGTGATACTGATGATGATGTGACGGTGTTGATAATGGTGATGATGATGTGACAGTGCTGATGATAGTGATACAGATGTGGCATTGGTGATAGTGCTGATGATGTGACAGTACTGATGATACTGATGATGGTGTGATGGTGTTGATAATGGTGATGATGATGTGACTGTGCTGATGATACTGATGATGATGTGACGGTGTTGATAATGGTGATGATGATGTGACGGTGCTGATGATAGTGATGATGGTGTGACGGTGTTGATAATGGTGATGATGATGTGACTGTGCTGGTGATACTGATGATGATGTGACGGTGTTGATAATGGTGATGATGATGTGACAGTGCTGATGATAGTGATGCAGATGTGGCATTGGTGATAGTGCTGATGATGTGACAGTACTGATGATAGTGATGATGTTGTGACGGTGTTGATAATGGTGATGATGATGTGACTGTGCTGATGATACTGATGATGATGAGACGGTGTTGATAATGGTGATGATGATGTGACGGTGCTGATGATAGTAATGATGATGTGACGGTGTTGATAATGGTGATGATGATGTGACGGTGTTGATAATGGTGATTATGACGTGACGGTAATGATAATGGTGATGATGATGTGACGGTGCTGATGATAGTAATGATGATGTGACGGTGTTGATAATGGTGATGATGACGTGACGGTAATGATAATGGTGATGATGATGTGACTGTGCTGATGTTAGTGCTGATGGTGTGACGGTGTTGATGATAGTGATGATGATGTGACGGTAATGATAATGGTGATAATGATGTGACTGTGCTGATGATAGTGATGATGGTGTGACGGTGTTGATGATAGTGATGATGATGTGACTGTGCTGGTGATACTGATGATGGTGTGACGGCGTTGATAATGGTGCTGATGATGTGACGGTGCTGATGATAGTGATGATGGTGTGACGGTGTTGATAATGGTGATGATGATGTGACGGTGTTGATAATGGCGATGATGATGTGACGGTGTTGATGATTGTGATGATGATGTGACGGTGTTGACGGTGGTGATTATGACGACAGTGATGATGATGTTAATAATGATGACCACGACGACGACTATGATAATGATGATGGTTAATATTATTGAATAACAACATATATATATCGAAACAACAGCGTAACAATCGGACCAAATAGCATACATTAACATGTTTTCGAGAGCAAAAACATTTTGTGTCGTCAGTGATATGCAAGAGCTTGAAATTATTTATACGCTTACAAGGAATAAAGAAAATATTAAATAAATTAGTTTTGCGTTTGTATTTGTAATTGTAATTTACATATTTTCATTAGTATGAAGTTTTTAAGCTATTGTAATGTAAATTTATATTTTATTCTTTTATATAATATATTTATATATTCATATATATATATATATATATATATATATATATTATGAAATTCGAAAAAGAGTGACTCATGTGTGAATTATATAATTAGTTGTTGATTATTGACTAATTTCATATGAACTTAACTATATAACGGGACCTTTCCTCTCCAGACGGACAAGCGTCCAAGATATTTTATACCGCTATCATTACACATTGTTGATCGGCCAAGGTAAGATAACACTTTATTACACGGGTAGGATACTGCAGTGTTGTGACGTCACAATGTTAGCACTGCCGTCACAATGGCGACAAAGTCGCCGATATGTTTCGTTCAGTAAATTTTCGGCAATCATGCTTGATTACTGAGGTTAGGTAATAAACAGAATACTAAAGTTCCTTCAATTTAATGCTATTTTATTAAACTCGTAAATGGTGTGGTATTAAACTCGCTTTCTCTCGTTCAATACTTAATCATTCACTCATTTAAGGAAAATAATAATGATAATAAATAGAAGGTCGTTTAGTATCTACTATTTATTACCCAAAAAAGGAGTTCTTCTTACATTAAACAGAGCTTAACAATTTATGATACGTTTAAATGTATGGACAAATTATAATTTCATTAAAAAACCATGCACATCAACTTACTTACTTGTACAGCTCATTTGTGCTGTTTACGATATGGACTATTGTCTAATTCTACCAGATTATCGGCAAGGTACATTATTACGTCTTCAAATTTTCTGTATTTGAAAAAGGTATGCATTAGCTATTTTTATTGCATACCAGTATTCAGCTGGGTAAATTCATGTGTTCTATGTCATGGCTTTTGCGAAATGACGTGGTGAGGACTGTCGCTCGACAAAGACATATGGTAGGGTGTTTTGAACTTCATTATTGAGGACTGGAATGCACGCTGAGTTCTGAAAATTGTTGCAAACGTCAGGGAAAAGATTTCTGTGAGTGATGAACTATTTGTCTGGCGTGCATTACAATTTGCCTTGCAAAAATGAGCCTATGACTTTAAACTGAAAAAAACGTGCTACTTCCCCATCAAAATGTTCTTCAAGTTCCTATAGCGTATACGCTAATGTTATTGATCTGAAATGATGTGCCTTTTAATGGTTTACTAAAGCATAAACATGCTAAAATAAACTAGTAATATTTAAAAAATCACCAGGGAGAAATATCATTTCTTTCATTGGAATTCTAAGATGCCTAGCGGTTAGAACAACTGAAAAAATACTGTATCAGACATATTATTAGATGGTTAGTGGCTAGAACAATTAAAAAAAGTACTTTATCAGACACCAAAGGTATACACTCTTAATTAAGAAGTTGAATATCCATAAAATCGTGTACTTTATTACTAAAGGTATAGTTTTTCATAACGTAACATATGAATGACTTTATCGGCTCTCCCCCCTCTTGATCACGCGTCCTTGGTAACCTTTGATGGTTATAGACAGAAAGATGCCCCAAAATTTAGACAGGCTCATTTCATACAACCAGAAATCTGGACACTGGAGTATGGGATTAACACGCATA
This sequence comes from Phorcus lineatus, assembly GCA_921293015.1. NCBI lineage: Eukaryota > Metazoa > Mollusca > Gastropoda > Trochida > Trochidae > Phorcus > Phorcus lineatus. Next base: position 32,507,588 of record OV121087.1, on the reverse strand, counting down.
GCACTTAACCATAAACGTTGTCAGGACAACAAGGAATTTTATGGATAATCAATTTCTTTATTGTACTGGTAGCGACGTTTCGGTATAGATTCTTATACCGTTTTCAAGCAATGGTGATATGGTAATATACACAGTTGTCGTATTAAAGAGCCACAGAGTATGTTGTTGGAGTGAAATATGTCAGACTTCATAAATAGTTTTATTTTACTGACAAGTAGTTGTTGTTTTCTGAAAATTAACATCTCAATGCTTATAAAATAGCTCCGTGACAAAAAAACAGGACAAAAAGTCGGGATTTGAGATCGAAAACCAGACAATGACGCGCGTCAAAGACTCAAACGTAATTATTTATGGCAGATACAACGAGATTGATATTGCTTAGTAGCTTATCTAACGACTAAACATGTAAATGGGAATTCTTAACATTTATATGGCCGTTTTTAATTTACAATCGAAAAGAAGAATACACGTATGTCATAATTTTGCCATTAAGGGATAAATATACAACTTTAGATAGGCGATTTGAACTTAACTCAGGTCAAATGATATTTTGGCTCTATTCAGTGTCACTTTAAGGCATATGAAATCCTTTTATCTCAATGCACATTGCACATCCGATGGTGGCTGTGCATAAGCATCCTAATGCAGGCGCAGTCCCGTCTATAAATATCTTAATTGATTGTATTTTTTACAAATAAATCTCATACTGAAGCACCCTATATGGCTGTTTGAAACGTGAACCGTGACCATGGCATTTGTGAAAGTGGATGTTCAACCAACGTTGCGTCTAGAAGCAGTATTGGTTGTATATTCAGTCGTTGAGAAGCAATCAAAGCACCACATCATTGAAATTACAGGATAGTAGACGCTTTACGAATTTTCATTGCATAAGCTTAAGCAAATAGTTCTTTCTTACAAATTAATTTTTTTACCAACGTACATAAGCCTTACTTGACAAAACTTTTCTTTGCAAATGCCTCAATCAATGATTTACAATGGATTTGGCCATATGGGTTCCGTAATGAAACATAAACTTATAACAAAATATCCTTACAATACAAAAGCTTAGCCTTCTACGATCACATAGATTCCTCAATTCACAACTTCACACGTAAACTATGTTACAATAGGGTCATATTTCACTACTATTTCATTTTGTTCAGGGATGAAAATTTCTAACGTGATTCCTTGATACATCCATTGCAGATCGTACAACGAACACTTGTTGCAGCAAATAATTGTTAAGTATGTGTAGCCAAAAAAGTGTCCTACTTGTAATCGAGGCTACTAGAGAAAATTCCATATTACCTGAGAGGGGTCTCTGAGAGGATATGAAAAAAGTGCTTTTATGTTATAGTTGAATAAGGATTATATTTTGGAGATGTGTTTTTGTTTTAAATCCACATTTCCTTTTACAAGATTGAGGCGGAATTAAACTTTATAGCAAATGCAATCTACTCGCTATCGATACGTCTAAACCACCAGGCATGCGTACACTCATACTAACCCCTAGCTGGATAATCCAGGGTGTTAGTAACAATTATGATAATCTTATTAAGAGTCTTCTTTTATTGCGCCGTTAATTGGATTAACTTGTGGTTGCTCAATAAGCTACGTTATATATATACAAGTCAATTTCGCGATATTGTTTAAACAGAGTATGGCACGAATTTTCTAAGAAACTGGAAAATTAAAACTTGAGTCGGGCCGGCACTAGTAAACATGTTGTATCAATTCACGGTGATTCGCCTTTGCTAATTTGCGGGTATTCATTGTCATTCAACATAGGGTAATTTATTCGAACCGACCAATCAGAATCGAGGATACAACGAAGTCATGTTACAATTATTCATACATATTTGGTAATATAATTATCTTATCATTTTACGCGCTTTTGATTAACACTATTTTATCATTGTTTTAAAAATATATCTTATGATAAATCTAATGCTATATTGCCATTGTCTCATAAGCCAATTTATGGCTGGATATCAGTCTTTACTCATGTATAATTATTATGTATATATCTTTTTGTAACTGACCTGAGGCACTTTAATAAAATACTTCTGTCTGTCTGTCCGTTATCAACGTCTTGAAGCATCATTGGTTGTAAAACATGTCAATCAAGTGAAAAAAAGGCACCACAGATTATTTATTCTGATTGATAGTAGACGTTTTACACATGTGGGCATTGTTACGACGTAAATTGTAATAAAACGTGAATTGTAACACTTGCAGCAAATTGTAATAACTCTCGGTGTAAATTGTAATAAAAACGTAAATTGTAATAAAACCTGACGTAAATTGTAATACGCAAATTGTAACAAAAAATTACGTAAATTGTAATAATCTCTACTTGCGGTAAAATGTAATAACTTTTTACGTAATTTGTAATAACCGATTGCATTTCTCAAAATTACGAATATAAATGGGGTTTTTGGTTTATAATTATGAAAGACAGAATAAAACCGTCGGAATGTTCATTAGCGTTTTACTGCAACAAGTCAAGTAGAAAAAGTTGTGACAAATAAAGAGACAAACTGATTCACTTGCAAATAGACACAGAGACTAGCAATGGGAAAGATGAAAAATAATGAAATCTTTTCTTATGTTTATTTCTTTGTCTTGTTGTTTATATATAAAAAATGGACTTACTGAATAAGGTCTTTATGAATCATGATCATTGGTTTACAAATCTTTAGCGTTTTACATGAAGACAGGATCTTGTGAAAGATGGGATGGATTGTTATTGGTACCTACGTTTTTTCCATCCAATTTTACAAACAAATTTATTGTTTTCATATAAATGTGGTTTTCTTACATCATTTGATTTTTTCCGACCAAGTGGAGTTATCGATTCTACTCTTGCTTTAAAATCATTTTGCATGAATTGTAATATCTATCACTCCCTAACTAATCTGAATAAAAGGAGATCATATATATTATTACGTTCACGTTCAAATAGGTAGTCGCAGGGTGTCAACCACAAACCTGCTTTGACTAAATATTCCAGGACAAAGTTAAAGAGCCACTCCGTGAGTTGTTGGATTCATATATGCCAAACTTAATCAATTGTGTCATTTGATCGCGATGTATCGACTGTTACCAAAAAGACACATTTTAAGGCTTATTGTTTTTTTACAGTGACATTATGAAGGTAGAACGTCGCAATTATGATCGAAAACCGGACAGTGGAGCGCGTCAAATAGTCAAACGTAATTTTGGAGACTTATCTAATACAGCCAGGAGGGCAGTTAGGTGCTGATAGCGTTTATTAGGTTATTTAACTAGTATCCATGTATATTGGACGTAATATCTACACCTCTGTGCATTTATAAGGCTGTTTTTAGATTCTCATGGAAAACCAGTATTTGTCATATATATATATGTCTTTTGGACATGAAAAGTCCAGATGTTTTGATTTTATATAACCACATATGACATTTAGGTTCGTATCAAAGGTAAATAATATGTTATGAAAATCACGGAGTGGCTCTTTATGAAAATGTTATATTTTTAGGATAAGGAGTAATGTACATGTAAATATCCCTGTCCAACCTACAAAACTAAGGACATAGAAGGGTTACATTTTTGGGGTGGTAACCCTGTTAACCCTGTTTTGCGCTATGACATAATGCTAATGTAGTAAAAAAATTATTGGGTAATGAACTTTCAAATGAGTCCTATTTCATGTCTGTCGCACGAAACTAAAAAGTTACAGGCATTTCTTCATAATCATCAAAATACTTGAATTGCTTTTTATGCTTGAGGCTCACCATATGTTACATGTATATTGGTTAGCACCAAAGTTGGGTTACAATTTGGATAGAAGATTGGAATAGAGCAAGGGGGTTGTGTTTGGTATATCGTGTTACAAACCGCTATCGATGCTATTTTGAGCTTTAGTCATTCAGTAAGAGGGTGTAACTCGAGTTGAATAACACAAGAATTTTAAGACAGTGACAGAAAAAAGAGGTTTCATCCTTAAAAGCTGTTTGTTTATTTCTCTCTTAAAATGTAAAAGTTGAACATATTGAAATTGTTTGTAGTTACCCTATGTATCCGATTCAGTCTCTACTCAATACCCAAAGGCCTACAGTACATTTTCATAAAATTAAACGAAATAATGCAACACATTAAACGTATGATTTTGGTGTAATTTAAACAAAAAAGAATGTAATGTACTTCATTTATACTAGTACTTTTTTCTGAGTATTTATGCGTGGGGTATAAACATTACACGATTCCAGTTTACAACCATACTCGTGCCAGTTGATAAAACAGAAAATATATCTGTAAAATAATGGCCATAATAACAATTATGAATTTGTAATTGTCCGATTGTAATTTTTTTTAATCATTTTGGTTTTCAATGTATTATATATACGTTCACACATTATCAATCTTTTAGTGAGACTGTAGTAAAAGAGCCCCTCCGTGAGTTGTTGGAGTCATATATGCCAAACTTAATCAATGTCTTTTAATGAAAGAAGCAGTTTTTTTGTTTATATCTTATTGTTTCCTCTACGACTACGGATACTCGGGTTCAGTAATGAGATGTTTTGAACCTCTGAAGAAAATACATCTCGCATAAACAAATGATTAATTGGGAAAATTTGAATAAATACATATTTTAAAAATCGTGCTATTGCCCCTGTAAGCGTAAGGGTTACGTAAACAAATCTAAATGACAACCATTCGAACTTGCTATACGCAAAACAGTCACAGGGCCCTAACCCGTTTCTCGTAGCGATCTTGAGAGGATATATAATGTTGCGTGCTAATGATAGAATAAAAATATGAATTTTTAGAGTACTCCAATAAATTAATGCCTGTCTAATGAAATTGGAGAATAAGATTGAACGTACAAAATGTACTTTGATTAAAGGACATATCTCTATAGGGTTATATCTATATGCAGCCGTTTCACTGTTTATTTAATGCAGCAGTACTAGAAAACATTCATTGTTTTAAAGTATGTTCTTTTGCATTAACTTAGTTTAAGAATTTGGTTACAAATAAAATCTCATTGTTGTGTGTTTAATTCGTTATCCTAACAAATACATAGACATAATTGGTAAATGTTAACAAAATATTTTCACTTTATTTGGTTTGGGTGGCATACAGATCGATTGTAAGTTTATACGTAGAAGCGCCGACTTTTCTTGTCATAATCATCTACTGTCTCCAAAACATCTACCAATGGCTGGAGATATATAATTTTAAAAATATGTAATACAATGTATAATAATAGCTGGTCAAATATCCCTTACCCCAGCCCCCTCACCATATATTATCTTAAATGTTCACTAGAATTTGTAAAATCCATTTTTCTTCTTATCTACAATGTATGAATTTCGATATATTATTAGCAGGTTCAAGCCCTTATTTGGGGTCTGCATTTGCTGTAAAATATATCCGATCAAAGCTTGCCTAGGACATTTAGAAGCATACGGTGTACGGTACAAACCGTTTCCTTCTATGTAGAACGAGAAGCGTATGCAACCCTAAATATATACATTTATGTTATTGCGTAAAACGAATCAAGCTGAAACTTCTTGAAAAATGTTTCTTGATATGTTAATGTGAAATCTAAGTTCAAGTGAAAGGGATTTTGAGGTAGTTTAAGGTCACACAAACGCTCAGTACCTGAACGTAGCAGACATCTGTGGAGTGGATGTACCCACCAGGCAGTATAGGTTTGAGATTGTATACAACCTGCTGTCAAGTTTTCGGTTATTACAATTTACGTAAATATTTATTACATTTTACCGCAAGAAGATATTATTACAATTTACGTCAGTTTTTATTACAATTTGCGTATTACAATTTACGTCAAGTTTTATTACAATTTGCGTTTTTATTACAATTTACGTCAAGAGTTATTACAATTTGCTGCAAGTATTACAATTTACGTTTTTATTACAATTTACGTCGTAACAGGCATTGTCAATGCATAGCGATTGATACCGTAAAGGCACTATTGCACGCTTTTACAGTTTAAATTGGCTATTTTTAGGTTTACGAGGACTTGTGCATTCAGCTTTCTATCGATGCAATGAAATACTTAACATTCTTTACAGTTGACCTGCAATCAACAATGAAAAATTTAAGACAGCCGCTGTCAGCTTGGACATATAAAAAATCTATGGGTAGCTGTGCACAAAACGGATAAATTATGGACAATCTAACACGGCTGAACTAGCGTTGTGCGCTAGTGTTACGTCATGGATGATTTACTATGTTTTGGGGGAGGGCATTGGGCTGAAAAGAGGGGGGGGGGGAGGGGGTCCGGACCCCCTGTACCCCCCCTTAGATCCGCCACTGAGTATGTCTCTTTCAATAGCGTTACAATGAGGCATAACATATATATAATATCACATGTACCGGCCCTGTAGTTGTGTGGTTGAGTTTTCAGTTTGAGGAACAAAGGAATCAAGGTTCGAGTCCTGCCGTGTCAACTGTAACATTTTCATCTATGGATTATTTTTCGTAGTCCTGTTCCTGCGACCAGTTACACATTTATGCGGGAGGGGATATAGAATAAAGTGTGTATGTGTATGTATATATACATGCATAGGGCAAACGACTGCGCTGGCTTGAAACCTTTCGATATATGAAATATGATTGACAGTTCTTAGATGATACATGGTTATCTTTGATATTTTGAAAATACTAAAAGATGGTATCATATGGTAAATGGAAATCTATCACAATGGTAATTCATGAAAGCGAAAGTAATGGATATAATTGCTTTGACAAGTGATAGTTGTTGTTTTATTACATTTGGTGCTGATGGGCTTATCTACTAATTTTGACCAACTTTACCAAAGTGAATTTATCATTTTGGATATCTTGTTGGAAGGTTTCATTTTGAGAAGGAGATATGGGTGCAAAGAGGATCTCTAAAGAATGGCAAGAGGACAGATTCCTGTTGCCGATCCGAAATTCATTTCAATAACTTCTACGTAAGAAATATATATCAATACCACCGTCTTCCTCATCATTAAGATACCCCTCCCCCTTTGACAAATTATCCGCCACTGTACCCCTTTTGTTTACACCACTCTTTTATGCAAAAATATCATTTCGACTATACTTGACCATCAAACCGTGGAAGCTTTCTTGTAATACTAAACTAATTTCATCTTAAGGTTACTCTATTCATTGTTCGTAAGCAGTGCTTCGCATGACTAACTGTCCGTCAATACCTGTTGAAAGACGCCTACGCATGCGTAATATTTTCTTTTTGTCGTCATGCATTTACGGGTAGCCAGTCTCAGGTCAAGCGACATTTACGAGGTTTTCAATACGCCTAGGGGACGAGGTTTACTATAACCCTCTCTACACCAATAGCCTTATTTCGTCGTAGACTGACACAAACCTTCTGATCATTCATAAGCCGAAACATTTAGAAGAAGACTGGACCTCTCTTTTTCGTGCATGGAGATTCATGTGAGGTGCAAAAAGAATGTGTTTATGCAAATCGCTCGAAAAAATATCTCAAGATACTGAAGATTATCACGAGCGAGAAGACTCAAGAAGACACAAGTTTCTACCCCTGGAGATCATGTTTCGAACGTTGTATTCTAACTGATCATATTCTGACATACGGAAATGTAACTCTGTGTTGAACTAATATGAAATATCAAGATTTCAGGAAACGATTGAATTGCTGATATTTACATTGATCAGTACTGATGACATTTATCTACGTATTTTTTATTTGGCTTGGAATTGTATTTCTATGCCACCATTTAATCTGTATACACACCGAATTCATTGATGAAATGTGTAATGTTCGTATATTATGCTTGTTTACTAGTGTATGATAAGAAGACGGTCAATAAGACCCGCCTTTGCAGAATTTTGACCAATCGGCGCGTCGGATTCTGGCCTACTGACCCGTGCACCATTTAGCCCATTGGCGGCCTATTTGCTTAACTTGACTGATCTCGTCGATACCTTTGTCAAATGAAATAAGTCTGGTGAAGTGAAACATATCCGTGACACTCTGAGAGAGGCTTGAAGAAATGGAGTCACTATTAGGAAATGACCATGAAAGACAGTATTCCTCACTAAGATCGGATGACCGTCCACAAGATGAAGAGAGGTGAGTACAAAACGCTTATATCGTTGGTATTCATAAAGGTATATTCATATTTATGCATATCACCTGCAAATTAATCAAAGTTTAGTTTGATTGTTACAGCGTAATGCGCGTGTATGTGTATATTTGTCATGATTTAAAAGCTCCGCCCTGTTAAAAAGACTTGTTAACAAGTTGAAATACGATGCATCCAGTCATCATTTAACTTATACCCACAGCGTGAAGTATTATTTTGACAATTATTCTCAATTCGAGCCAGTACAGGTAAGATTGCTACAGGTGTATTATTAAAAACTAGATTTTTAAAGAATTTATAAAGATATCAAAATCTATGTCCAAAAATAAATTTTACATTGACAGGTTTAAGTTCAATTTATACAAAAATATATTTTAGTTTAGTAAGTTATAGCTTATTTGATGAGACTGGGTTCTTTTCATCTAGATATAAATATTTTATATCTTCATTTTATAATATTGACAAAATTATAAATGGTGCGCCCAATTGATAGAATTGCCAATTCTCTTGGTTTGGGAACAGGGCAATTCAAAATTTTATTCGCCTAATTCCCAATACTGGGAAACGATGAAGAGACAATCCATATGATATTGGATTGATTTGATGTTTATTCTGATAAATAGAAGGAATCAATGTTGTACACATCATTAGTAAGTAAAATGTAACAATAATTCATGTAATAAACGTATTTAACTTTTAAACATTAAATCAACTGGAATTAAATAGCTTGTGGGAAATTCTGGGAATTAGGCACGAAAAGAAGAGACAGAAAAGTATTTCACCTTTACAAGTACATGTAGTAAATATATAAGGTAAAACATATTACAGATATAAAATTACCATAAAAGGCCTATGAGACATCGTAATACAATTTTCGATATAAAAGATGATGATGCATACACAGAGAAAACATTGGAAAGAAGGGATGGAGTGAAATTGATGACAGGTAATGAGACGCAACCTCCCCCTGCACGCAAAACTCAATGCAGCCAGTGGCATACAGAACCAACTGCTTGATAAGGCATAAACAACCTTGTCAGTCGGGTCATGATGTAGAATGGAAGGTTCATTCGTTAGAACTTATCATACCTCATAAAGAAATAGAACAGTCCTTTCCACACAAAAATAAGAACGCAAAAACAGAGTTCGCTCTGAAACTTCTAATAACTAACGGTATGTATATAAATATCGATAAATAGTTGCGTTTGTAAAATTTCCGGGATTAATTTGTTATTCAACGCCCCCAGATTTAAGCGTTTAAAACTCAAAAATATTACAAACGCAACTATTTATCTTCTGAATGATCTATGACGTCAACAACAATAGCGTTATGACGTCACTAGTTACGGCCCTAGTCGAGCATGCTCAAGCCAAATTCGATTAATTTCATTTAAGTTTATTTTGGCTGAAATATAACTTACACGAGTTAAAATCGACATGCTAGAAAAGAAAAAAGTAGCCACAACCATCATGTGTTTTGCAATAAAGTAAAGTTTTGCCCTGAACTATTATCAACGTCGAACCACTCGGCCTTCGGCCTCGTACTTTAACTATAATAGTTCAGGGCAAAACACATGATGGTTGAGGCTACTCTGTTTCTTAGATAATAATGAGGACGGCAACGATTTCTTACGTGTGAATAAAAATTTGTTTTTAATGTTATAACACTTATTTATCATCAAGTTACGATTTCAATAATCTATGAGTTATATTGACCAAATTGAAATCAGAATCATGATCATGTAGCAATAGTTTATTTGATCAAAGAACTTCAGATCACACGGATAAATGTGAATTGCATGTTTAATTGAATCATTTTTTTTTCGAGAATTGTAATAATTTACAATGGTTACCGATATAGGGTAAAACTTATATAACAACAACGTGCCTCTTATGAAACTTTTTATTATTACAAATGACCGAGTTATGCGCGAATCGAAACAAAATTTCTCTCCATCAACTCATGACATTGCTTGGTTTCTTTAAGGTCATGACATCAATATTGAGGATACCTTCCATTTCATACTATTTTTACTAAACGACTTAATCATTAAGTATAAAATGAGAAATAGTATTAAATGGAACGGAGTTTAGTACTCGGTTATTACTAGACACGAGTAATCAAGCATAAGTGTCGAAAGTGTGTTGAAGGAAACATTTCTGCGACTTGGCTGCCATTGTGACGGCAGCGCTAACACTGTGACGTCACAACCACGAACTATCGTTACGTCATACTTGGAACGGTATTACGCGAGTTTTTATTCATTCAATATAACTCCAATATTCATCCAAACTTGTTTGGCACTATTTATGACGTTATTTAGCTTTCAAATGGGTAATAACATCAATAATGACTATATTTAGTCACTGAACCTCCAATGTTCATCAAAATAGTAGAATTGCTTGGTAATGATAACCTTTCAATGGAATCAGGATGACACTTTTATTTATGTGTCAATGCCGAAATCACATGAAGCATTAAAACAACTCAAATTCAATCCTTATGTAATTCAGATTTTCAAAATCGTGTTTTACTTATTGAAGGGTATCATTGTCCGTTTTATCGATCATAATCGCAATTTTATTCCTATGTAGTGTCATTCTACTGTGTTGATTGTCATTTCGTATAAATATTATGACGCCATTTAAAACGTATTTGCCTACTTGCTTGTTGCATTGTAAATGCCGTCTACAAGCACCGGCATTTATACCAGTTTAAATTACACAGTTCAAGAAAATGGTTATCATCCCGTAAAATTTAAAAAGGCCGACTATGTGGCATTAATGAAAAGCATGGTTATCCATTCATCAGTATCTCAAACTCTCATTGAACAATCATGTACTCTTTTCAAACTAAATGTTTTTGTGAAAAACGTTTTCAAGTATATCCTTTTGGGTAACTTTAGGGGTTCATGCGTCATGGCAGAACGATGTTAAAAATGATTTTGCAATAGTGTCATAATCCCTCTTAGAAATGTTTATGGGCCGGATTTAAGGTAGGAAGGAAGGGTAAAAGGGGTTAACAAACACCATGATTAATTACGTTTCAGGTGTATCAGTTGTTACCTGTGAATTAATAAATACATTTAGCCTATGACACTATAAAAATGCAGATATGGCACCCAAAAAATATAAAGCGGAAGGAACTTATGCTCCTTAGCCAAGCTTTTTTAATATAGAGATTCATGTATCAAAATTTGATTTCCTTGTTAATACGTTATTTAAAATGTTGATAAAATCTTGGGGGAAGGGGGCGGGGGGAGTTTAACATACCGTATAAAATTCATCTAGCCAAGAGATTTAAGAATTAATGCTGACTATTGACAGGACATTTTCCTCTGGAAATATATCGTTGCTAGTTTTACGTATTTTCATAACGCCAACGCGAAATAAACAAGCGCATAGATGACTGTCCTTTTACACCTTCAATGCGCCAAGACGTCTATTAATTGATAAACACTACAGATATATATATTGTGTCTGTCCCCATGGTAAATGCTCTATTTAAAGTAGAAAAAAACCATTTCAAGATATATGTCCACAATATTAAAAGGGAACTTATTAACTGTAAATCAATATTTCAATGACGTGTAAAATTTTTGTTAATATATATGATAATGCATAAAGAAGATTTTGTTTTCATGAAATATCGAGATACGAAGATTTTTTTTAAAAAGTACTTTTTTTGTCCATTTATTAATTTGTGATAATCCATTTCATTGAGTCAATTGAGAAAATTATATTAATAAATTAAAATCAGTCTATATCATCCCGCCAAAACTACCCTAACGATCCAAAGATGCAAGAATAATTATTTGACGAAGCAAATTAATGCAATTGACATCAACTCGGCATTGAAAAAACATGATAGTTGCACTTAATTTTACCAGTAGGTGTAAAACAAACTTTTTGGATGCAGCTGTATTGTATTGTTTCTAGAATAACATGGAGATATAAAAAGCAGTGGTCAGTGAACTTATCAACTTATCTGGGTGAATAAAGAATTGCGACTTATCCACGCTAAATTTTTCAAGATAGGCCATGATCATGCAAACTCATTAAAAGAATAATAGGTATGCAAGGGGTAAATGTAAACCGAATCAACGTGCCAAAAAATGGTTAGTGTAGTGGTTGTCATGCTTGCCTGCCTCTCAAGCGACCCGGGTTCGAATAAAATCATTGTGACCATGACCTTGGTCTGTGTCGTGTTTCTTGCCAAGAAACTTCATTTGCCTTATACTTAGTCTAGTCAGCTGTACAAATGGGTACCTGAACACGGTAAGGTGTGGACATATATGATTTAAATTTTGCGGCTTAATAAGCTGCCTGTGGAAAGTAATATTCGCACAATATCATAACAGTAAATGTGTGCTATTAGGATTGAAATTCAAATATAAGACCCTATTTGACAGGTCCTCAATTTAGAAGAAAGAAGGTTTTTATATTTCAACCTTTACCAAAAAGTTATTTATTTTTTGCTCTTTATTCTAATTGTCTATTGATTGAAAACATATATCAAAGGATGCATTTCCTATTTCCAAATGATTTTGCATATTTAAAGCCTTACACTTTGTCCAGTAAGGACTAAACTGAAAGACAGACGAATGTTGTATGTTTCACAATCTAATGAATGTCGTTCAGTTTTAAGTGTTTTTTAACTACGGTGTTACAGCATTTCAAAATTTTGTTACACTTTACACGCTTGACTTTGGAATTCTTATATCATTTTATATGTCGGCATAAACATAACTTTCAAATTTGAACTTATATTACAGCTGCTAGTATTATTGCAGGGAAAAAACCCTCACCACTTTTGTGACTGTACATTGCAGGGAAACCTGCGAGCAACAGCTTGAACTAGCAATGGTGGTAATGTGCTGAAATTCAGTGTAGCATTGCATCCAAGCCTTACTGCAAAGCTAAGCTGAAAAGGCCCTTCTCTACAAATAAATAGGGACAATTGACGAGTCAAAACTAGTTTTACACACCTTACGTACTCGATAAAAATGTATACAAAGCAACAATCATATGTAGACATTTAGGGGGAGAGAGAGAGAGAGAGAGAGAGAGAGAGAGAGAGAGAGAGAGAGAGAGAGAGAGAGAGAGAGAGAGAGAGAGGGGGGGGATTGCGGTGTTTGGGTTGCAATGTACAGTTTGAACTGTCACCTCAAACTAGATATAGTCACATGATATGCTTCCATAGGTAATATATGTGCATCAAAAGGGTTTGTTCATCTTGCGTCATGCAGACACATAAATTTATAACTGAAAAATTGAAATTGCAATGCTAACTATTGACTCCCTCACTTACTCATCCATGCGAAAAATTACATGGATTAATTTGTGTTGTAGGTGTGTATATAAGTGCCCAACGAGAGTAACATAAAATTACACTGTGAATATTTAGATCTGTCTCCGAAACGTAACAAGGGGTTGAAGAGTGACTAAAACTACAATTGCTATTATGCCTTGCATTAATTTATTATTGAGAGAAGACCAAATGAGTCACAAAATGTCACTCAATCATGTTCAAAGGTTACTATTAATTCAAGTCCCTAACCATTTTGAAACCAAGATCATGGGACGTCGACCGATGTGCAAATATGATAAATTTCATACTTGTTATGTACATTTATCTTAACGCATGCTAATCTTTCAAAAATGAATTTTAGCAATTGACGGAAAGAAGAAAACATATTTTCGTATCGGCTACTGGGAGTGATGAACGAACTGTTTATAGTAGGTTGATAGTATCCACACCTCCCACATCTGTTGACACGAGAGTCACTCGCCCGTCGCAGGTCAATTTCCAAACCCTCACACACTTCATACATGTATGTCACAGGTTTACACATGTTATAGTAGCTGACACTGTGATATAGAGTTTTGCCTACATTGTTAAGGTAAGTGGGGATTTAAATAACATTGTTTGTCCGTTATTTACTGGTCATTACATTGTGAATTCATTCATTTCATTCTTTAAAACAATGGATAGATTAATAAGAAATTTTCAAGTGTAAATGTCATAAAATTCATATGACGCTTATAGCAACGTATTATGAAAGAGAAATTGAGAAAATTAATTTTTCAAATGCAAACAAGGCATTATAACGTAGACTCACTTACTAAATCATATCGGAAATAATACCCAGTAAGATATAACCGTTTAAGATATCAACAAGTGTGTTGTATAATATCGTGTATATCGTTGCATGCACGTGCGAATCGTGAATTTACTGAAACACGTTTTTCTCTGCTAACAATATTACAGAAAACCAATGTCCCTACGGCTGAAAAAGTCATCAATAGCACTGTTTTGGAACTGTCAAAACATGTGACTGGCACGTGCAAAACGTGAATTTTGGGTGAAATATCGCACTCCAGTTCAGTCGATAGTCACAGTAAATCTGGTATTTTCTTGACAAATTCATCAATAGCAAAGTTCACCTGAGCTGATTTAATGTCCAAAAACCAAAGCATGCACACGTAAGAGCTGTTTATAATATCATTTAGAATTATTCTGATGACGTTTGCAAGCTTTCTGTTTCGGCTTGAACCACACAACGGCCTATAGCTAGTAAATTGTAAATCAGTTCATATTCGGCTATATTAATGTACGTGGTGAATGATTAATACATTTAACTCGCTCCCATGTCAGAGATTTCTGCAAAAAGTTCAAGAGCTGAATGAAATTTGATTATAATGATTTCTGAAGTACATAAGAACAAGTGTTTCTAATCTACAGTCTATATAGTAACGATGATGTAAGGTACTTTAAAACGTTTTTTATGTACCAAATAATGAATAACTGTTACCGTTTAACACTGGTAATTAGATCGCCCACATGACGTGAAAAACGTGGAATTTCCTGGGCATATGGCTGTCACGTTTCAACTTTTTGGACAAATATAGGTCCTGAGCAAACAAGACTCATTTAGAATATCATATGTCGGTATTTTTTATATATATATATATATATATATATATATATATATATATATATATATATATATATATATATATATATATATACGAGTATATGATATCAACTTTCTACTCGCATTTTTCAAAGTCCTATGGTTCAATGGTTAAAATCATGAAAGCCACGTGTCCAAATGTTTGAATCGTGTATTTCTATCATGCCGATTGTTTTGACTATTTATACAACGTGTTGGTTGTATAATTGGCACATACAACTCCACACCAATGATATATCTTTTGAAACATCATGTTCATAGGAAATTCAAATAATTTTTGGAAGATTTCTGTACAAATGTTAGCCACAGGAAACTTCAAAGAAGTACAAAGTTTACTTTTTTTTACATATATCACTGGTACTTGAGTACTAGATGTTATTGTGTCAAAGAGTGAAACATATTGATAATAATAATCTAATACAACTGTCAATCATATGAAAACATAAGATAATGCAGCACAAATACACAGAGTCAATATTTACAACATTTAAAGGAACGTTTCGCGTTGTTACTTCTGTTCACATTTGTGCATATTATAAAGGTTTATGCAAAAATAATTTTCTGATAGGTTAAAATAGCTAATAACGTAACCCGAGTTATCGATAAAATCGAAATTTGTCACATAAAAAGGTCAATGTCGTTTTGTTACGCCAACGTTTGAGAAATATTCGATTCCTTGAATAACAAACGACGGGAAGCCATTTTATTGTGAACACCACCAATCATCCAAATTAATAAAATATAGCTCTCAAAACTGTTTGAATATGAAGTATTATTTTACAATTAGAAACATTAATTTCTTTTGTTGAGATCCCATAATTTCCATAAGAGTACATGAAAAAGTTCCTTTAATTTAACAATGATGTAAAAAAAATTATAAAACGGTATCAAGCCATGAGATTTTACATTCATCACCTATACATCTGAAGGGTGATTTAGGAGTTCAGCGAAGGCTGATAAATGGGAATAATGAGGGACTTCAGGTATTAGTGATTTATTAGAGATGTTTTGCCGTAATCAGACAATGGCGTAAAATCGGGTCAATACTTTTGGGTGAAGAAGTAACAGAGGGGTCAAGAGGTACAGGGTATGTCGTTGAGGTCAAATACTTTTTTAAAAGTGTTGTGTGATCGAGAACGGTAGTTTATAAAAATTAACATATCAATGCTTGTCAGTTCAGTATAGTGACAATGAAGATACTACATTCGAGAATTGTGATAAAAAATCATACAATTTCGCGCGCTTTTGACTCAACGTAATTTTAGAACCTAATTTACAGCAGACTGATCGGCAAAGATAGGTTGTTTTTTTTAAGTAAATCATTTAGATAATAACATGTAAACGGGACGCAGACTTTCTACAATTTTACACTGATGTAACCGTTTTTCATCTACAAATGAAAAAAGAAAATATCGTTATTTTGGTAGTTGAGAGATGAAGATTTTGACAATTTTTGAGATTTGAACTAAACTCAGTCTTATTAATTACAAATTATTAAACATACTCTGTGTCATATTAAGAAAATGACATTTTGAAGAGAATCTATTACCTGCTGTAAATAGCGCGGCTGCGAGCAGTTTCATGATTTGGAAGCTGATTAACTGTCATGGAAATATATGGTTTTTACTGTTGTCAAATAAATCAGTTTTATTGCTATTGCTGTAGGAAGCGTCTTAAATGACATTGTAAGTAACTGAAGTAATTGTATTTGGACACAAATGAATTAAAAAAAGGAAAATGTATGAGACACAAAGCGTTGCCTTAAAGTGCAATGATGTTTTCATATTTTGTTCTCTCCCGAACAGTCACATACGGAGTTCAAAGGTCATAACTCTCAGTGTGCATGCACTGTTTACCTTCAATGCCATTATAGACTGTCCCTTATAACGAAAAGTGTTGGTAAGTACGCTTTGCATGTTTCTACAGTTTGTAAGATGATGTAACAAATACATTGAATATTAAGTCAGGAAAAGTGTAGTAAATAAATTAAAATAAATTGTTGTAAATAAACACGTATCTGCCATGGCTTGATAGCGTGCTGTGTGGGTATATCTAATCTACATGTTTACTTGAGCCTTGTTTATGGCTTGAATGGGTCATCGGGGGGTCAAGCATGGTCAGTGTTCAAGACGCTTTGTCCCTGAAAACACAATTGTTCTATTCTAAACATGTCTAGACAGTATACACGTGATAACAACTGTTGCGTCGATTTCCTGCACTTTTGACTCAGACTGTTTTCTCTTGAGTAAGATTCAACCTTTCTTACGGCTCTGGTTTCTGGTCTTGCATATTAGATTCGAAATTCTTTGACTTCCTTAATACTAATAGATTTCCCAAAGTGATCGATAATTGGTATTTGAAGTATTAAAGGTAGATCCACAGAAGGATTAAAGGTACAGTAGTACGGTTGTTATAGGATTTATCTCGTCAAAATTTCCCAAAACATTAGCTAAATGTATTACATTCAGAGGGTCGATAACTTTCATTACTTAACCTGTAATCCGTTGTAGTAGAGGAAATATTCATGTACCAAGTAAAAACCACTGGCGGCAAATGAACAAATTTCAAGGTAGGGGAAATGAATTGCATACGTGTAGCTTAACATTCTGAAACTGTTTTTTTTTATTAAAGAAAATTACCTTGAATATATTTTCCGGGCAATGGACTTTCGCTCATCTGAGCATGCAGTTATGATTTGTTTGTACCTGTTTTTGTTCTTTTTGATGGCTCGGAAGTCTTCCTTACTTCCGCCCTCGCACACCATGTTTTCACCTATCAAGTTTCCCTGTAGAGCTGACGTCACCCCGTCCCCTTTTGGCTTATGGGTAAAACTAAAATTTTCTAAAACCAATCAATTCGGAGACCGAACTTTCTCTGTGCCGTTAGTTTCACTCCCCGACTCCCCCTTGTGCCCGGTCCGGGCGTTTAAGGTCATGTCAGCCATTGTCCCAGCTTCTCCAACAGCCCCCCTCTTTACCCTCCCCCTTCCGTCCGGGCAAGTTTCCGTCACTCACCAACTATTCCACTCCCACCTCCGCGCGTCCCTCACTGCAGCGGGCTTATCCCCCACTGCCTTCACTAGGCATAGTTTCAGACGGGGCGGGGCTTCCAAGAACGGGGTCCCGGGCGAGTTAATCCAAATGTTAGGGGGCTGGACTTCCGATGCCTACTTACGTTACCTTGACTTTACCCCTGACGTCAAACTTGCTGCAGCCACTCGTTTCGCCAGGGGTCTTACCAGGTTCCCGTAATTCATATTTCAATTTGCTTTGTTTGGCATTTGTTTGGGAGTAGTAAGTTAGGGCTTATATAAACAGATATTTCACTTTCTTAATTTGAATCCATTATATATCATAACTGAAATTCACTTAACATTCAATTAAATTATATAACATTACGCAATACATTTGCAACCATAAAATCTGCATAACATATTAAATCTCTTATATCAAATATTCATATAGTCAGATATTCAAGATGGCCGCGGGTGTAGACGTGCCTGCACTGCTCTCTGACTCGAACTTTGTTTTGAACGGGTATAATGAAGATCTGTTTACAGAAAATGCTATAAACAGTCACCCTAGTGAAGAGGATCAACTACAATGTTGGAATACAAGAGAAAATACATCAGAGATAACAGAAATTGACGAAAACTGTAGAGACGTGAGTTGCACAGCTCAAAAGAATGATGTGAGTAGTTTTCAACCTGACTGTAGTGAAGTTATAACAAAGACCCTCGATTTCATTACCACAGAATTATCTAACCGGCCAAAAGAGACTTTCATGAATATGTTGATTGAAAAACTTAAAGGAGATTCCTCAACGTTAGAAATTGTTCGGCACACAATGTTACAATGGTGTAAACAAAGACAAGATTTTCCTCACCAGACAAGTCAACTAAGACGTCGTATGGACAGACGCTCAAAACAGGGGGAATCTCTTATCAGAAAACTGGCGAAAGATGTGTTCATACTTTATAGAGCATATTTAGGAGATTTTGGAGAGGAACTTTATGATGTTGTTTACATTTCACGCAAGAAAACAGACAACAACAGCCAACAAGACCGCTCACCCAACGACTCAGCTTGGGTAATCAAGGAAACAATAGCAAGGCTAGAGCGTGACGTAGCCGACTTGAGAGGCGAATATGTACAGGAGATTGATTGCCTACAAGCAAAAATAACTACATTACAAAGAGACAATCTAAATTTGAAGACTGAAACAGAAAAGACCAAAGGCGAGCTACAAACCTTAAATGCATATGTAGACAAACTGAAAGGGAATACAATTAAAGCTGTAGAAGTGTTACGTAAAGAAAACAGAGCAAATATTACCGAGATTAAAGAACACAAGTGTATTATGGAAACACTTATTGGTGATTTAAAAGAAACTCAAGGGGAATTGATACAAATAACAGAGACGAATGCGCAGATACAGAACAGAGTGAAGGTAATGGAGAGCGAATCAGACAAGATACAGAACGGTTACTCCAGGAGAGAACAGAGGATACATGACATAAGGAAAGATGTGAACACACTAAGATCTGAATGTAACGAAAGAAAGATGGAAATATCACGCTTGTCAGACGAAAGAAGTCTGGGAATCTCCAACCTTAAATCAAAAGTGACACTTATTAGCAAATCCATTGACTCCATGGAAAATGATATCGCTGAAGCGAATACATTGTGTCGTACTTCAAACAAAACTGTTACAGACTTGAAGAAGAAAATGACCAGTGTAGAAAAACAGGTGAAGATAGTTCAACAGAGCAAAACAGTAGTTGCGTACAACAAGAGCTCGGAGCAAGTGTTGGATATCACACACCAATCTGGTTCAGACAATACTCCACCAAAGTCCGGAGACGACACCAATCAGACTGACCAGTCTACTGAATCAACGAACAGACCTGACCGACATCAACCATCAGAAACGAACGACACTGATAACAGGCAGACAGGAATAGAAGAACCAGCCCTGACTAAACAACCAAATGTACGCCCGCTGTCGTACAGTCAGTGTGTACAGAAACAGAAGGATAGGAGTTCAACAACAGACAGTGGCAACAACACAGCAATCCTCCATTGTCCAGAATTGTTAAACGAATATAGCAAAATAGAAACCCATGTAGGCAAGGACTACTGTGCTGCGACGAGAGAGACTAAAGTGAACTTCCGGGCCGCTCCTCCAAGGTTGAAAACAGCGAGGTTCTACCTAGGAGGCATACACAAAGACAATACCCAAGATTGTATAAGAAAATATATTGAATCAAACGGAGTCACTGTCACATTCATCCGATTTTTCAATCACCCTGAAAAAAGGACAGCCTCAGCCCAAGTAAATGTCTTATTAAAAGACAAAGATAGACTTGAAAACAGAAACTTTTGGCCAGAAAATATTATAGTCAAACCTTGGTTATCCCGGGAACAGTTCTGGAAATCCATAAGAGAGAGGCAGAACAAATCAGACCAAGAGGGACTCACACGAACATAATGGCTGATGCAGTAGATCTAACCCTAATGTGTTGGAACGCTAGGGGAATCATGAGCAGCGTCCCATACCTAAACTCATGTCTTCATGATGACAATATAGACATTTGTGCAATTGCTGATCACCAACTGCGTGAATATAACTTATGTTTCATGGACTCATTGAATGCGGACTACTTCTGCATTGCCAATCCTGCACCAGAACCTCAGTATCAATCGAACAGATCCTTCACCAGCGGGGGAACAGCCATACTTTGCAAACGGAACCTCAGGAAGAGCCTCAATGAGATTACTACTGACAACCACAGAATATCGGGTGTGGAATTATCAACATCAAACAATCAAATAATATTCATCTTCTCGGTGTACCTACCACCCTCAAACAAGTCCGATGACCTCTTCAACGAGTATGTGACTATGTTAAAAACAATCTATGATGCATACTCACCACGGGGATCAATCATTATGCTAGGTGACTTTAATGCTGCAATCAGTGGACCGAGACATTCATTAATCAAGGAAAGCACCAGGGAAAGACAACTTATCAGATGTACATCAAACCTGCACCTCAAGCCAGTGAACATGGAACTATTCTGCAGTGGCCCTGTATTCACATTCCAGGCATATGGTGGCGGCCCACAAGGGGCACTAGATCACATCCTGATCCCTGAGGAATTATTGAAACTGGTAACAGAGGCAAAAGTACGGGAAGACAACCCATTCAACGTATCCGACCACCATCCTGTAATTTGCTCACTTAGAATCCCTACACCACCACAAGCTGATGATCAACAAATATACAAGAAGTTTGCCTGGGCTAAAGCCTTAGATGATGGAACAATCCTCGACTATACTTACTCTGTCTCAAACTCTCTATGGCAAACTAACTTGCAACTCAACTCATCTTGTGAGGAGATCGAGGACCTGTACAGAACTATTGTTGAAAATCTGCTCCAGTCCAGTGAAATGTTTATCCAGAAAACTCACTTCAAGAAATTCCTGAAACCTTACTGGAAGGGCGCCGTGGAAGCAAATCACAATAAAATGATGAAGAGAAGAATTGACTGGATTGATGCAGGTAAACCTCGGGGCATGGAGTTTGAGAGCTTCAGGCTATACAAAGGAGCAAAGGATGAATTCAGAAATACTCTTAGAAATGAAGCAGCCAATTATGAAAGGGACTACTTCAAAGACATTGACACGGCTGGGAATATCGATCAAAAACGCTTCTGGTCGATGTTAACTAAAGGGAATAAGAATAAGAACATTTCATGCCTTGAAGTAGACGGTACAAGTCTACGGGAGCCTCATACCATATGCAATGCAATGGCCGACCACATGAAAAAAGTATATAAGGATCAAGGAGAAGGTCATTTTAATAACAAATTCAAAGACAAAATAGAAGCTGAAATAGAAGCATTGAGAAAGAGACTGCAGAGGATTGACCACAATATAGAAGACATTGAGACAAGCGAGGAGGAAATAAAATCTCTCTGTAAGAGCCTTAAGTCCAACAAAGCTGCCGGAATGGATGGGATATCTCACGAACATCTGAAATATGGAGGTGACCATCTGTGTCGATGTCTTGCAGCTCTATTCAACGCCATATTAAAATCTGGATATATCCCAAATGATTGGTCAAAGGGACTCGTTATACCAATTTTCAAAGGTGGAAAGAAATCAAAAGTCCTTGCTGATTCATATCGAGGAGTAACACTGCTGCCTGCTATCTTTAAACTCTTTGAGTCAGTTCTGTGCAAAAGGATTCCTGAATTTACAGAGTCAGCAACATTCCCAAGCAATCAGCAATATGGGTTCCAGAAAGGCTTATCGTCCTGCCACACCAGCTTTGTCATCCAGGAAACCGTCCACCACTACCTTGAAAGATCCGATGCGATAAATATATGCTTCCTTGATAGCTCCAAGGCATTTGACACTGTATGGCATTCAGGGCTGTTATATAAGCTACATCAGCTTGGCATTCACAGTGCCTTATGGAAAGTGATTGACAGCATGTACAAATCAATGAGGAGTTGTGTAGCTACAAACAACGAGACGTCACAATGGTTCAGACTATACAGAGGAGTGAGGCAAGGCAGTGTGATGTCGGCCAAGCTGTACCTGCTATATATAGACGAGCTACTCCGAAGCCTGGACAAGAGCAAGAAAGGAGCTATGGTTATGGATCTGCACATTACGTCACCTACACAAGCAGACGACATCGCCTTGTTAAGCCCAGTCAAAGCCAACCTGCAACAGATGGTTAACATATGCCAAGAATACAGCTCTCTCTGGAGGTTCACCTTCTCCCCAACTAAATCCCAGTTCATGCGGTTTGGCAAGAAAGAAAAAGCAACACCCGAGATAAAGCTCTACCACAGCGTAGTGCCCGAAGTTACTGAAGTAAAACATGTTGGAATCATACTGGATGCACATTTTAACTCCTGGGACCGAACTCTAGACAGCTGCTCCAAACTCAAATCTTCAGTTATGGCTCTTGTCAAGTCGGGGTGTCATGCAAAAGGCCTAAGTCCCCTTACATCATCAAAACTAATACGTTCAGTTTGCATCCCAAAAGCTATATTCGGATGCGAGCTGTGGAATATGATCACAAGTCCTGAAATCCTTGCACTTGAAAGAGCTCAGCGTTTCGCACTAAAGATGGTCCAAGGGTTACCTCGGCACACAAGAACAGATATTTGCAGCGCACTCCTAGGATGGTCATCACTGGAATCCTACATCGATGAGAAGAAACTGCTGTTCTTCGGCCAACTATGCAACAACAAGAATCATCTTCTGCCACGTCAACTGATGAGAACAAGACTCCACCTGTACAGACAGCAGTGCTCAGCATCCAGTGCAGGGTTTATTCCAGACCTATGCAGACTCCTCAACAAGTACTCCCTGGTAGAATATCTTGAGATGTACATCAGCAGTGCCACCTTCATAAAGCAACCTACTTGGAAAAGAATGGTCAAAAAGGCAGTTGCCCAAAAAGAAGTTGAGAGGTGGAAAGCCAGAATAGCATCCGACCCAGACCTGCAGCACTTCCAGGATATCCACTCCACACTGCGTCCACATACAGCGTGGGTGATAGCGAGAGACAACCCCGACCTGAAGACAGCAGCAGCAGCCCTCGTCAAGAAGTGTGGGTCCTGGAGACCTGGGAGAGACACTGGTGTATGCAGCAAGTGTGACTGTGTATGCGCTGATCTACTGACTCACGTCGTATGTCAGTGTGAGATGACGTGTAGTATGCGTGACAATCTATGGTGTGAAATCAGCTGTGTTGGGCCAATTGAACTGATTGTTAAGCTCCACGAGAAACAGGACGTAGACATTGTAACCTGCCTGTTGTCCTGTCTACCCCCACTCCAAACAGACCCAGAGACGCGTGTACAATTTGCAAAGACTGTGATAAAGCATCTCCATAACCTTATAACTATCTCCAATCAAAGTAATCTTAATAACTAATCAATGCATAATGCATGTCTTTTTACATTGTATATTGTATAAATCAACTCTGTCATAACTTATTCTGTACAAACTCTCCTATGGAGGAATAAAAGCATATATATATATATACTTAACCTGTAATCCGTTGTAGTAGAGGAAATATTCATGTACCAAGTAAAAACCACTGGCGGCAAATGAACAAATTTCAAGGTAGGGGAAATGAATTGCATACGTGTAGCTTAACATTCTGAAACTGTTTTTTTTTATTAAAGAGTGAGTGAGTGAGTTATTGCTTAACGCCGCTTGGGCAATATTTCAGCCATTAGCGGCGAGCTTTATTAAAGAAAATTACCTTGAATATATTTTCCGGGCAATGGACTTTCGCTCATCTGAGCATGCAGTTATGATTTGTTTGTACCTGTTTTTGTTCTTTTTGATGGCTCGGAAGTCTTCCTTACTTCCGCCCTCGCACACCATGTTTTCACCTATCAAGTTTCCCTGTAGAGCTGACGTCACCCCGTCCCCTTTTGGCTTATGGGTAAAACTAAAATTTTCTAAAACCAATCAATTCGGAGACCGAACTTTCTCTGTGCCGTTAGTTTCACTCCCCGACTCCCCCTTGTGCCCGGTCCGGGCGTTTAAGGTCATGTCAGCCATTGTCCCAGCTTCTCCAACAGCCCCCCTCTTTACCCTCCCCCTTCCGTCCGGGCAAGTTTCCGTCACTCACCAACTATTCCACTCCCACCTCCGTGCGTCCCTCACTGCAGCGGGCTTATCCCCCACTGCCTTCACTAGGCATAGTTTCAGACGGGGCGGGGCTTCCAAGAACGGGGTCCCGGGCGAGTTAATCCAAATGTTAGGGGGCTGGACTTCCGATGCCTACTTACGTTACCTTGACTTTACCCCTGACGTCAAACTTGCTGCAGCCACTCGTTTCGCCAGGGGTCTTACCAGGTTCCCGTAATTCATATTTCAATTTGCTTTGTTTGGCATTTGTTTGGGAGTAGTAAGTTAGGGCTTATATAAACAGATATTTCACTTTCTTAATTTGAATCCATTATATATCATAACTGAAATTCACTTAACATTCAATTAAATTATATAACATTACGCAATACATTTGCAACCATAAAATCTGCATAACATATTAAATCTCTTATATCAAATTCCAGATTTCACTTTATTACCATTTGTGTTAACATTGTCATTGACTTGCTACTCTGCCAAACAATAAACCTGTTGAATTTATTTTGTTGTTGGTTCTCCGTTTTAATTTCATAATTTTCGATTACGGAAAATGGATAATTGAAACGGAACCCATAAACATATTGCGTTACATCCTTTTGCATGTTTAAGGTTAGAAGGCAAATTAGCGTAGCCTGATATATAAATATCCATAACTCCTTTCGCTGCATTTTCCCGTCTGCATACGCTCCACCAACTCTCGTCTGCTAGCCGTTGTTTCAACGAGATCTCGTCTCCTTACCCCCCAGTTGACCCAACGTAATATCAAATTACCCCTGCGCACAGTTCGCGGTCATTGTTTTAGTACTCATCGCGCAAGCAACACGTGTTTTCACCGCCCTCCCATCCCTAATAAATCCTATCGTTAATTTGCCTTGTAGAGTACGTTCGTATTTGCTTAGTCATTTTCTCCCATTTATTAGCCATTATCAGATTGTCATTTAGTTTCATCTTTAGAATATTCTTGTGCAGTCTACTTGAATGTAGTAAGTGTCGCGGGTTCAGGCCTCAGTCTTAGCCATGAAGACAAAAATTAAGGACGGAGATCCTCGTGGTTAAACACATCTCGTTTATTGCCTGTAACAATGAAATGGTCAACATTAGGAAGATGTTGAATCGTCAGCCATGCATGTTTGATGGCTGACGGATGACAATTGAATGTCAATTATCAGGCACATAACATGTTATACAATTGCATATATAAAGTATGGTTACATTCATTATGATTATGGTTACAATTGTATAATGATAGTTTACATGACTACGTCACATCTAGGTGATTAAATATATATTATGGTTAAAATATATATACAGTGGGTGTTGATGATAAAACTATATAAATATATTCAGTATCCTTTCACACACTGTCTTTCGTGCTAGTGCTTAAGTTAGTAAGTGATACGCGATAGATATGATTACTTTATGCGCGATCGGTAATCTGATGATTACTAACTTAAGATACTTGATTACAATTACATATCTAGCATGATGAAATGAGAAAGAATATAGAGAGTTGCTCACCTGTAACAATGAAATGGTCAACATTAGGAAGATGTTGAATCGTCAGCCATGCATGTTTGATGGCTGACGGATGACAATTGAATGTGAATTCAAATTGTCATACGTCACAGGTGTAGAAGCCCGTGATTTGGCGTAGAGCCAAATACGGGTGGGAAGTACAACTCAGTATATAAGACAGCGGCGAAACAGCCTTCTGATGGAAAGAAAGATGAATAAAAGGCTGTAGGCGACATAAGTTAGGACTTATGTAAACAGATATTTCACTTTCTTAATTTGAATCCATTATATATCATAACTGAAATTCACTTAACATTCAATTAAATTATATAACATTACGCAATACATTTGCAACCATAAAATCTACATAACATATTAAATCTCTTATATCAAATTCCAGATTTCACTTTATTACCATTTGTGTTAACATTGTCATTGACTTGCTACTCTGCCAAACAATAAACCTGTTGAATTTATTTTGTTGTTGGTTCTCCGTTTTAATTACTTAACCCGTAATCCGTTGTAGTAGAGGAAATATTCATGTACCAAGTAAAAACCACTGGCGGCAAATGAACAAATTTCAAGGTAGGGGAAATGAATTGCATACGTGTAGCTTAACATTCTGAAACTGTTTTTTTTTATTAAAGAAAATTACCTTGAATATATTTTCGTTGTCTTGTATCATTCTATTTATCAATTAAAACAGGCTAATGCCGTTTTAAGAAGAGGACGATTTGAAATTGACCTACTTCCTGTTTAAATAGTGCTTCAACGATCTTTTTCTATCATTTGAAATCGGTTAACTGGCCGATAACCCTAGTATAAGGTCATTTTATGGGACTCCGTTTGGTGGTTCACGGAGGCATGACTATTTACTCCGTAATTTTAATGACTTTTTGTTTTGTTTAGACACGAACCTAAAGGTATTATGTGATGCTATGAATTCAAATCATTTCACATACTTATCGCAAAATGACCTTTTTGTCCTGGATAGAAACATAGTTTATAATATAATTTTTTAAAAACTACATAAGCCTTATAAAAGCCTTGATATTAATTACATAACCTGTCACATACTATACCTTCCTAATTCACCTTCTTACTTCCTTTCATCAGTTTCTAAAATTATGTTTAAAGAATTTGCGATTGTCATTGGCAGATTCTCCGTCTTACTCGTGACTATATCTTCATATTGCCACTGTACATAGCAGGTTAGCATTAACACAATGCGTTTGATATACAGTAAATTTATAATAAATCAATTTCTAATTATATAAAATATGAAAAAGATAATCCCCTTCCATGTACCAAAAGTCTAGTAGTTTAAACGCACTAGTGCACGCCAATATTTCGTAAACACAACGAATGCACAGATACTGCATATCTCTCTATATTACTCACTATCCTTAAAGGCAGGAAGTATTTAATGTTACGTTGCATTAAATCCGCATGAACTACGATATCGGAAATTTTGCTCGTAACCAGAAAAGCGGAAACGGCAACCGCTTTGATGTATCTTAAAACAATGCTAATGATGTGTTTATTTACATCATTGCTTACATCATTGCTTTCATAAAATATATTTTATTCTTTGTTCTCAGTTCAGAGTTTAGGTAAATTCAATAGCTGCACACACAACTAGTTCAGCCGTTTCCAAGTGTCAATAATTTATTCGTTTTGTGCACAGCTAACCATAGATTTTTATATGTCAAAGCCGACAGCGGCTGTCTTAACGTTTTCATTGTTGATGGCAGGTAAATTGTAAAGGATGTTTAGTATTTCATTGCATCGATAGAAGGTTGAAGTGAATACATAAGTCCTCGTAAACCTTAAAATAGCCAATTTAAACGGTAAAAGCGTGCACTAGTGCCTTTAAGGGAAGAGAATATTATCGTTTATTTCTGAAAACTTGTTATATTATTTTTCATTTCCTGCGTCTCAAGCAACAGTCAACCCTCACTTACGAAGGTCAGCATTGGTAAATTATAACATGCGTTACTCCGACGGCTCTAAATAAAATTTGCTAGTGGCTCACTTGGGGTTGGGGGAGGGCAAAACTAAAATAGATTAAACAACACATATCACAACTTCAAGCAAAGCGACTGAAACTTACGTTTTACACCGCAGAAATGCATGAATTGCACGAGCTTTTCGTGAGAGTCCTTACAAGATGTCACCCCATTCAATATACCGATTATCCCACAGGGTACAATGTAAGGTTGTAGACTTGGTATCAAGGTTTCTCCTTATTGGACATGGCTCCATGCAGCTGCTAAATGTAACAGGTTTTTATGAGTGAAAATTATCAACATTTTATATGGATCTTTCCACTGCTGTTGTCATGTTCGATATGTAACCTTTGGAATACGTTTGATTTTCTTTATCAGATGTCGTGCAAAATATAGTGCAACCAAGTAAGACCGTCTTAAAAGAACCAAAATAGTTGTATTTAGTAAAACGATAAAAGTTAGCGTTTTCAGATTCTTGACACAAATGTCATCATAATGTTATTTTGAGGCTATATGACAAAAGTGGTAAAATAAATTTGGGTGACTGAAATAAGAAAGCTTAGGAAAGAAAGGAAATAGGATATGATAATATTTTAAAAAACTAACGTGTTCATTCAATTTCAGATTTATCGCTACAATAATATAAAGAATGAAAGTTAAAAGCTGCAATCTTTTGCCGAATATAACATCATCACCTGTATTCATTATTTTGGACTAAGCTATCTTTCAAAAGTATATTCAAAATAAATTCGTATTGCTTTATCTTGTTTTTATTGTTCATCCCATGAATAGTTTGTTAAAACAAGCAGATATTTAGGTGTTGACAGAACCGTAAGTTTGTAATAAAAATACCATAGAGGATGACTTACATTTCTCATTAATTCTGTCCTGTCAATAAAAATCTACGGATTATATTTTATCTTAAACCATACAATAAAAGCCTAAAGATCACAAACCTTTGTCACTAACAAATACAACATATGCAATTTCGAAAAAAACTTGATATATATTCATTATATTATGCTATTTAGACAGAATGTTGCACAAGCAAATTCTTTATTAATTTGTTTGAGGCGGGATAGCGCATTGGTTAGCGCTCTCGGCTTCGGACCAAGAGGTCCGTGGTTCGAATCCCGCCAGATTCTTGCCAGATGCTCGTCAACTTTGTCTGGGGTGGACAGACTTCAGGTGTCACCGAAGTGCATAGCAACAATAGTGTACGGGCTTTCTCCCTGTAATAGTACAAACAGCTGTGAAATAATGTTGAAAGCGGCGTTAAGCTCCAGATTATCTCACCTAATAATTTGATCAACTCATGATTATATATTACCTGTAGCCTTTAAGAACTATAATAAAGATTCATTGATTGATTATCATGCTCAAAACAACCTGAAGGGCTCTAGAATGTGCAAAACAATGAATCCGAATACATTTTGCTACGCGGCTGTTGATTGTAACATGCTGTGGATCGACTGGATTGTAATATAAGTTATAACATTCCGTCGAGGGTGACATAGGGATATATTATTCCCGCGAAAGGTTTTATGCAACGAGCGGAACGCGAGTTGCATA
This sequence comes from Phorcus lineatus, assembly GCA_921293015.1. NCBI lineage: Eukaryota > Metazoa > Mollusca > Gastropoda > Trochida > Trochidae > Phorcus > Phorcus lineatus. Next base: position 32,477,700 of record OV121087.1, on the reverse strand, counting down.
AAACCTTTCAAGGGAATAAGATATCCCCATGTTACCCGGGACGGTATGTTATAACGAATTTATCATACCGAATGTCTTAATGTATTATTAAAAACTTGCTCTCTAAAACTAAAAAGACAAACAGAAATGAACAACACCTATGACCTGATCACGTGACTTTGATTGATTGACGTTGAAGCACGCTTTACTCATGTAGCGGGGTATAAGGGATTTATCATCCCTCGGCGGCGGTGAATATGGATATTTGTTTAGGGTCACGTGGACCAATCAGAGATCGACATTCTTACATGCGGTATGATAATAGGTTTTCGTGAACGGGATCATCAATTTCCTTGCCGTTATCTGGTTCAGAATTGAGGGGATATAGCATCTATTACATTTAAGGTTACGAGGGCAAATTCTTTATTCAGTGAAACTATAAATTTCTTACATCGTTTTTTTCATAAAACAAATCGAAGTTTGAAGTGAAAGGTAAATATCTAAATCAAAACATGTCACCTGAAATATGTGATATTTCTTTTTTTTTAAATCAGCATGATTATTTATTTTGTCGTAGATTTTCGAGAACGAAAGGAAGGGCTTAAGGTAAAAAAACATACCATCATTCTGGATAGTTTCATTAAATTAAGGTTAGCAAGCGGTTATGTCAGACAAAAAAGTTAAATCAAGAATGAATTAAAATAGTGATGTTAGGTGAGGTGGAGTTTAACGCCGCTTTCAAAATTATTTCATTACATCACGGCTACTATTATTATTGCAATGAGAAAGTCTGTAACACCATTATGTCCATGCAGGGACCTTATATACAGGGATATGAAACTAAGGCTAATTAGCGATCTAGGTCGTCTCGCTTTACGGTTCAACGCACACACGACTGGGTCCGGGAAAGCGCATACTCATTAGCGCACAGTTTCAGCGGAACCGTTTTACCACACATTACCCACAATGCATTGTTGTTTTCATTGCGCAACTGGTTACACGACACCGCGCATTGACGTTTGCGCCAAAACAGAACCCAGTTTCCATGTGCGGTGGACCGTGACCTGCCAATGAGCGAGACGAGTTGTGTAACCCCCGCGTAGCAGTAATATAGTACAATCAGCTAAGAGTTTCATATCCCTGTATATAAGGTCCCTGGTCCATGCATTGCAGTGAAACCTGCGAACATTGGCTGGAACTAGCGAATCATGGTGGTACTGCGCTAAAAATCAGTTAAGTATTCCAAAATAAATATTTATTTAGTTCTGATTGGGGTATGTCATGGAATGTACATTTATGTACATCCTGGCACCTGAATGGCGTTTCGTGTATGTACATGTATGTCCTGGCTGGCAGCAAGGGAGTTAATTAAAGGAAGTGATCACATACTCCAAAAAGGTACAGAGAAATAAAGGAATATTAACCTCACCGAACCAACATCCGATTCCCAAGGGTTCTGTCAATCCGCCCCTCCATACGTCACCGCTCCCCGCAAAGATTAAGTCAAGACTCAGGTACCAGAGCTTAGCTCACTATTTAAAGGCTGCGTTCGGACTTCGGAGAAGCCACCGAACACTGGCTTAAGCTTACGCTCGGGCGAACCTCAAGTTGTGTTTCTTTTAAAAGCTAAATTAGCCTTAGCTCCATTGATATTGGGGTTAAAGTACCACGCAATGGCTTATTGTAAAGGGCACAAGCTCCTCTACAAGTACATGTAAATATATATAACATAAGCATTGGCATAATAATGCTACATTTAAAATGGCTGATAAAGCATGAACATGACATTTGAACACATAAAAATAGCCACAGTCGGCAAATAAAGACATGTATGATAAAAATGGATACATGATTGTAAAGTACATAATATGTACTTTCGATATATACATCAATTGGTGACATTTTATAAAAGTACATTAGAGGAGAGGCGGGGAAAAGGACGCACTCTCTAACCGCGTGACAACTGTAATCATTTTAATCCGTACAGCGAAAACTGTAGTACGTACTATTATGTTGATTTTTAAACTGGAAAAAATATTAAGTTACACAAATTATTTTACGCACGTTGTTATCTACATGTATTGTTTGCCAAGTTCGTAATTTTAAAGAAAGTTTAAGAGTTTTTTTATAATTTGTGAATTGTCATAATTTGATATAAGATTTATTCACATTCTCTAATTAATTTATTATTATCTGCAGTAAATTGTTTTACAAAAATGATACAACCAATTGGACCGTTTCAACAGTTAGGTTCGACAAATGAAAACAATTATGGGTCAACATGTTTGTAAAATGTAAAACCTTTTATGAAAATATGAAGGTAAATCATCTATACTGGCTATCCGGTGTATACCAAAGTTACCCGGCTTCGGATCAAGAGGTCCGTAGTTCGGCAATTTTGTCTGCAATAGAGAACTGTTCTACACGCAGTAAGGTTTGGGTGCAACGCCACTCTGAATTTCAGTGCAGTGCCCCCATGGTTCGCCAGTTCCAACCGATGCTCGCAGGTTTCACCGCAATGCATAGACACATTGTTGTTGAGGGATTTCTGCAAACTAGCAGCCGCGATATAAGTGTAATACTCTTGAAGCAACATCAAACCCCATATCACCTCACCCCCCCCCCCCCCCCCCCCCCCCCCCCCAAAGTTCATTGAGGCACATTTGGCATTTAGAATTATCTAAATCTAAGTGCTATGAAGTTTCAAATTCTACTTTTCTGTGTATTTGAATCCACAGATCTTCTCTATACCTTGGTATTCTACAGGCCAAAAAAATCGTATCTTTAATGGTTGGTAAATCATGGCTTAGTTAAAAGAACAGTCCTATCGGGGTATTTTTGTGGAATAGAATATATTTTATACACATAAATGTGTTTGTTTAAGGATTTAATTTTGTATATACACTGTACAGCTTTTTAAACCACGATAATGTGCATGCAAATGTTTTATTCATATCTGTATATTTTTGTCTCTCATAACTCAGTTGGAGTCTGTCTGTCGGAAACGAAATCAAAGGGGTCATTTCCGTATATACAAGTATGTTATCAACACATGATTGTTACATACCCCACTTGAAACATGGTACTGAGGATAACATTTGGGTCGATTTAGATTTTACAACTAGATAAATGTGAGCGCACACTCGGTAAAATAAAACAAGAATGAAACTGCGAAGCTATTCAGCGGCGCTGGAAGCGTAAAAATCCTTGCTATGGCATAACAAGGCATCGTTTTTTTGTCTTGTCATAAATAATTTGTTAATTTGTGGATTTTCTATCCATTCATAAAGTGTATTAATTATAATGTTGTGAAATAAGTAAACGTACAGCTTCTTTTTCCTATCAATTCCCCTCAAAGAAACATGGCAGGTACATTTTAGTCTCTGAAGGTATACTATAATTAATGACATGATCACATTCCCACGTTCTACTAATATTGATGGTGTGGACATATTCGCATCCTCAATAATCGAGGGAAACGTTCCGGTTATTGAGAATTCAATAGGATGACATATTCGGGGTCTTTTCAAATTTTACATAACTTGTTTAGTGCAAGTTACAAACAGAAGGTTTTTAGCAATATGGGTTTGTTGAGACTTGTATAAGCAACGCTCGTTATGAATCATTTGATAATTTTCATATAAATCACGTGCAAATGAAAGTTTACCTGAGGGTTGAAGGATGTTAGTGTCGAGCGATAGTATTATCTTTCACGCAGGTAAATCCAATATATGTCAAGGTGACGTGTTATGTATGTAATGCTCTACTGCTCAAACATTGAATAGGATATCCCCGAAGTGTACCTGTTAATGCATATCTTACCTGTGTTACCTGGCGTAGTGTTATATAATTTGTGTCAGCTTCACCGGTCGTTGCTTCTCTAAGGCTACTGGCTACGTGCATATGGCAAAATGGTGTTAAAGTAAGTATCATAAAACTTTTGTCAGGCCTTTTTCATATATTCTAGATTTATATCTTTTTTATAGTTTTATTTCAAAAGCTTTGTCTATATATCCTTGTCTTATCGACGAGAAAGTAAAAGATAAGGTTACGATGAAGATACACTTTGACCTATATATAGTCTGTGCATAAAACGGTCTCTACGTTTTTCACTATAGCTGGGACTGTCACCTTCTTCCAAGAAGAATTTTTCAAAAGCTTGTACTTGTCATGTCAAATGATAAATGACATGTTTCAAATTATTTGCTTTGTTTCAATTTTGTCATCAAAACATCAAATCTAAATACGTATATTTAAAAACATGCTGTCGTTTCAAAGGCGAAATATTTTGTGATTTGTGAATTCTGTTTGACAAGTCTGATAAATATGCACATCAGATACATGAAATATTTGTATACTGGCCTGAGGCCTGAGGCCTGACGGTCATTAGCTCTTTTACATAGAGTTTGAAGCTCTGAAGAAGAGCGTCTATACTCATGGACAATATAAAGTGTACAGTTAAAGGTGCACAGGGTATGTTTTTGATCAAATAAGTCAAATTTCATAAATGTTTTTTTACATCGAAAAGTTGTTTTCTCTAAAAATAATTCGCATCGTAATGCTTATCAGTTCATTATAGTGAACGAATTTCGGACAAAGGTACGTAACAGTGACTCAAACGTTATCTTGAAAACTCATATACAAACAAATATGTATAGGTGGATATTGTCAAGTAGCTCATTAAGGTAACATACATGTAAACAGGACGCAGAATACCGCCTCTTATATATAAATGTATATATTTATATGTATTATAGGTCGTTTCCTATTTGCATTCCATTTTTAGATAAGGATGTACTATTTGGGAAGCGATTTAAACAAAAACTGATAATGGTATTTTGGGTATTTTGACTGTCATTCAATCAACACGAAAAATCATGAGACATAATCTCTGTCACTTGAGAATACATTAGGTGGAGTAGATCGCCGTCATCTGTATTCTTAAACGCGGTAATGTGGTTAGTCCATGAATGACAAAGTTTTGTCTGAACTATACTCATAACAAATTGCCAATACGGACTGTAATTAGAGCGTGTGTAGAGAAACAACTGAGGTGAAAGCTTTGATTCCAAAGTTTAACTTAGGGACAGGGACCATTTTAATCGCGCTGTTTAAAACGTATGTTGATTTTTTTTCAGAAAGGAAACTCCGTCGAAGAGAATGCATACCGAAGACATCATGGATGCGGTGGGAGGGATGTCAACCTTTCAAATTATCATGATGTTTCTAATCCTTGGTCCTAAAGTTCTGTCATCATGGGGAATGCTGATGATGTCATTCGCAGGCGTTGCCCCCAAGGAATGGAGCTGTGTGGAGAATTCCGGGCCGTTTGGTAATGCAAGCTTTGGAGAAAAGTCTTGCCCTGTTGGAGAAAATGCAACGATGTGCACTTTTGTGTACAGTCAGGAAAAAGATACTGTCATAAATGAGGTAACTATAGAACTCACGGAAATACAAATAAAATATTGTTGGCGATTATTTGTGATTTTGGAACCAAATTGTAGTTTTAGTAGGAAATATTCATGGACAATGCCTTTTTGTGATATCCCCTTAAAACATTGGCTTCACAGGAGAGCCAATCAAGTCATTTTGAAACCTTGAATTAATTTCTAAGACCTAATGTATAATTGGTTGAATGCTTTCACGATATCATAGAAATTTCCATCGACACAACGCCAGGGGCACGGCAACCTTGTCTACAGAAGAGAACTGTTCTCCGCGCAGGCAGGTTTGGGTGCAATGCTAAATATATTTCAGCGCAGTATGACCAATGGTTCGCTGGTTCTAGACGATGCTCGCAGGTTTAACCGCGATGCATAGCCACAACGGTGTTGCGGGCTTTCCCCCTGCAATAACACCAGTAGCCGTGATATAAATGAAATACTCTTGAAAGCGGTGATAAATCCAACTCCTTTCAACTCACCTTGACTCGACCAACAAATTGCCGGGAATATTTTTTTCTTTTTTTCGGGATACAATGTTTATTCTATTCACCAGCCTTAAGCTCTCTGGGGAAAACACAATTTTAAAGTTTTTCAAGTCATTTTTTGCCTTCTGTTGAGAAAATTTTTAAAAGAACTTATGACTTGTATGCCAAAATATGTTCAACCGGCTATTATTTGGTAGTTGCAATCTTAAACATCCATTCATCATTGGTTCAAAGTTGCATTTGAACTGGACCGTCGTTCAGGGTTCTTTTACCTGTGCATTGCACACGCGTTTCTCTTAAAGATGTCCGTTCCTCAAATTTTAAGTATTAAACTTTTTTTCTAACTTGTTTTTTTCAAAAGTTTAGTGTATTTGCTTGAAATATCAACCCCCCAAAATGGGGGTTAGTGTTGTTTTTTTCGAGATATATTAAAACAAAGATCCCTATGTCAGTCAGAGATTTAACATGGGAGTCAATGGGGAAATGATGACCATTTTTGAGAAATATTAAATTTAAATTAGTTCCTGTATTAAACTTTTTTTTATATGATCACATGTTTGAGTTAACATAATTGTCATCCAGAAAAAAGTATGAAATATGTATGGTACTGTGGGTTTTTAACCGCTACAGCACAACATGTATTCAATCATTTCAATAAAATTATCAATATTTAGCTATCTTTTTACTAAAAACTTGCTTTCTCCCACTCATTATAAAAAAATATACCTGAACGCATACATACAAATCATATTATTTCAACAACCTCTACTTTCTAAGAAAAACAGATTATGCAACTTGCTCAAATGATAGTTACAATAAAAATTGCTGAGTCAGCAAAATTTTGAATTATTCCAAAATGAACAATACTACGTTTCTTAATTTTGATGAATATTTAATCAGAAATCATCAAAATTGAGAAATTGCCGCTTCATTTTGGTTTATTGTATAAGAACATTATGATTTAAGGTTATTTGAGTTACGTCACTGTGACTGAGGAGCGAACATCCTTAAGACTGAAGTCAGTCCGAGATGAAACAAAATGTTTTACCGGATAAAGTTAAAATATGTTTCTATCATGCATATTGCAAGGTGAAATTGAAGGTAAATAGATTACGTGTGATGTGAAATACTACACGAATCTATGAATTAAAAAATTAATTTAGGTGCGAAGACCTTGGACAAGTGTACAATATATGCATATGATATAGATAAAACAGACAACAACAGAGTTGATATATTTATTTATTACTCGCCCGTGTAAGATACCGCAGTGTAATATTTATACGGCGATATTAAACTAGTGTAATACCGCTCCCCGTATGACGTCATAATATTGTGTGGTTGTGACGTCACAATCTTGGCACCGACGTCTCAATGGCGACTTAGTCGCGGAAATGCTTCGTTCAGTACACTTTCGGTAATAATGCTTGATTACTGAGGTCAAGTAATAAACAGAATACTAAACTTCTTTCCATTTAATATTATTTTTATTAAACTCGTTAATGATTTGGTATGAAACTCGCTTTCGCTCGTTTTATACTTAATCATTAACTCGTTTAATAAAAAATAGTATTAAATGGAAGGTCGTTTAGTATCCTCTATGTACACACACGCATGCACTTTAACGAAATCTAGTTCACTTTGGCTCTACTGCAAAACATTCAAAATTCAGGGCATATGGTATTACAACTACTTCTAACTTAGGTGACTAACCGCATTTGGTTGAATGTCTTAAGGGCACTATTGCACAACCGTTTCCTTTGAAAAAAATAAACCGCTTTTTTGCCATTCATAATAGGCAACAACCTTTCGGACAGTAACGAAGTTGTAACGAAATTCATTTCGCTTTGTGGATTAATTTGAGTAGTCCGTTGAAATGATCAAATATTGCAATGTAACTGCATCGAATACAGTTTACACGGCGATTCATTAAAAAATTCTTTATTTTTGCATGATCAATTTATACAATAATTTGTACAAAAATAAGTAATCTAATTTGTACCGATTTGAATCTTAGATAGACGCAAATGCCTTTCTTATCAAAAGTTATTCCGGTCAGTTCAATTCTGCCTTACATCATAGTTCTTTGGTTTCCCTTGTAGTCAGGATTAAATCCCTACTCAAGTTCAAGAACCATGGTAACTTCCAAATTTAATTATTTGGTGATGAATGTGTAGTCCAAATGAGAATAGAGGATCCCCTTCGTGAAGAATGATTTGTCAATCAAACTTTAAACCGTGTCTGTGCCATAAAATTGTAATCTTCAACACTTTTAGTTTCATGAAACGTGTATCATTCAGAGGGGGAAATAAGGTTCCCGTTCGTGAAGTTTGTTTTGATAAGTTTCTGATCTCGTGATCTGTGCCAGAATCGTGAGTTCATCCTAATTTGTAGTTTTCAGAGTAATAGTAATGATAATAATAAATAGGTACTTATTATGCGCCATAGTCCATCCAAATGATGCTTAAAGCGCTACACATTTATTACCCAGAAACAATTGTAATTTCGATGCAGCTACTAAGCGCTTCGCGCGACATATATGGTCCATACATCCCGTATCTTTACCAGAAACGTGAAATCTTCGAACTGTTAGTTTGATGACATGTTTAACTAATATTCAGTGGAGATGAAAGTTCCCGTTCGTGAAGTTTGTTTTTAACAAAGCTTATGATCCGTGCCAGAAACGTAACATCTTCAAAATCTGTATTTTGCAATATATGTATATAGTCCCATAATCATCACAGGTCACCGTTCGTAAAGATGTTGGTTAACGGACTAATGATATATTCCAGAACCGCGACTTCTTCAAAAAGTTAGTTTATATGTGTACATTTCAGTTAGAATAAAGGTTCCCGTTCATGAATATAACTTTGTCAACGGAGCTTCTCGTGCCAGAAACTTGAATGCATTCAAACTGTTAGTTTTATCATGTATGTACAGTTCCCGTTAAAATAGAGGACCCGTTCATTTATATTGGATAAGATAATGTAGCCTGTGGTCCCCTTTTCCTTTCCAGAACCATGAAATTTTCAAACCTCCAATGTTTCTGTTTATGTTTGTTCCAGTGGGATTTGATATGTGAGGACTCGGGTATCGCACCGACCATCACAGCTGTCCAGATGGGAGGGGTTTTAATAGGTAGCCTTACAGCCGGCCAGCTCGCAGACACCTTTGGAAGGAAGAAAACCTACTTCCTCAGTATGCTTCTTCACGCTATCTTTAATCTCATTGCGGCCTTCTCCGTGTCTTGGCAAATGTTTATGGCTTTGAGGTGAGATTCGTCAGCTTAAGACCATCACATAAATTTTTCCAGAGGTTAGTCAAACTTTACTTTCCTGCGTTACCTCTGTTGTAAGCGAAGTACTTTCTCGGATAGAAATAGTGAAATCTAAATAGTGGTCCTTGAATGTTCTCGAAGGCGATCACTGACGTCCTGAACCATCTGAACTCTATAAGCGTTAGGGCGCGAGGTCACCAGGCACATGGTTGGTTAACCTCATTGGAGCGATTTTAACTGTCAAATACAAATGTCGTCGTACGATGTCAATGAAAATATTCTGCCAATACATGTATATGATCGTATGATTTTCTCAAATATTTTCTATAACCTGTATTTTGTTTTAAAAAGGATGAAGTCAGAAGTAAAAACAATCCATTTTAATGGCTAGCGCTTTCAGCTCAACGAGCCTCTTCAGGCCATACATACATCTGAGCTGAAAGCGCTAGCCATTAAGATGGATTGTTTTTACTTCTGACTTCATATTTTTATATATATATATATATATATATATATATATATATATATATATATGTATGTATGTATGTATGTATGTATGTATGTATGTATGTATGTATGTATGTATGTATGTATGTATGTATGTATATGTTCACGAGACTGTATTACATGTAACTCGCACGCCGGTAATTCACTAAATATTTTTACATATGCTCAGCTGTTTTCATTCAACAGATTTTTCATCGGTATAATGGTAGGCGGGCTGCTTTGTGTTTACTTCACATACTATATGGAGTTTGTGGGTCAGCAATGGCGTCCAATTACAGGTATTGACATTGTACTAGTTTTTAAAATATATTAACGTATTAAGTATTTTGAATTATTTTACCAACACATTTTGGCTACTGTCTTAATATAATCTAATCCCTTGAAATAAATGTAGAAGTCAGTGAATAATATTCAACTCGTCAGTTTAAATAGCGTCGGTTTACTAAACATTTAAAAACAGAGTGCTCTCAGAAAACTATGATAAAGTACTTAGAATTCTTGCAGAGGAATCCTCTATTTCAAAATATGCTATTTCAAAACAAAAAAATTCTAATGAATGCAAACACACTTGATATCAACGAAGGCGAAAGTTTTTGGAGATTAGTTTCAATTATTAGATTCAATTCGAATAACCAAGTTATTTGCATAGACATGTTAATTTTACCCTAGTCAGTCCATGCAAGGTTCTCGTCAGCTTCCCCCGCAGGGCATAACTCACACAATTCTTTGTAACTGGGTAATTAAAGCCTTGTTCCCTTTCATCAAAATTCGTTGTGCGAGTGTCATGTCTTCATCGCTAATTGGTCTCTACACCTGTAGGATATTAATGTTTTGATTGTCAAGCCCAGACGCAGTAACATGACGAGGTGGCACAGAAAAGTTGAAGGCATGCAGAAAGGCGTTGAAAAATTAGTTATTGAGGCTTGAGTTATGCCTTGCGGAGAAAGTTGCTCATATAGCTAATACATCATACATCGACATTATATACAAAGATAAAACGTTAAGACAAAACTATAGCAAATCAGTTATATATGAAGTAAAAAAAATCAAATTTCTTTAAAACTATTCATTACCCTCTCTCATTCATGAACAGGTGCCCTCCCTTTTTGGCAGGCTGGGTCAGCTCTCTTTGGACTCGTAGCCTGGCTCCGGCCACGCTGGTCAGATCTCCACCTCATACTGACCGCTATACACGTTCCTTTCCTTCTCAGCTGGTTGTAAGTATATTTAAATCAAATCTGGTTTGTTTCAGCTTAATTCACCAGGGTATTTCTATCGGCAAAGCACCTGCAATCTCCTGTCACCATCATGGCATTCCCCTCATATCAAATTGAATGATTTACCAACGAAATGATATTCTATCCAAGAACAGAGAAAGTTCCAGGATGAACGGACTGTTGAGTGGGATTATTTCTCACGAGACTGCAGTCAGTTAAAAATAACATAATATGTATTTGTAAATACCATTGAGCAAATTACCATAGCTTTACAATTCTCAAAAAATAAAAACGTAAATAACTCCCAATTTGTAACAGAGGTTACGTGATAAATTATCCAAGTAAACTTCCACATATTTACGTTCATTTGCCACGTTGTACACTAGCCTTACAAATCAGTGATACTCCTTTCCAGTTTTGTACCAGAAAGTTTACGCTGGTTGTCCATACATGGCAAACTTGAAGAAGCCGACAAGGTTGTGGAGAAGATGGCCCGTGTCAACAGAAGAGCTAAGCCAGTTGACACGTATGCGATTCTGAAGAACATTGCCGAGGAAGAAACGAAAATGCGGGATAGTGGACACAATTACTCTTATCTGGACGTCTACCGGCCCTGGAACATGTGCTGGCGTTCTCTGGTCATGCAGTTAATATGGTGATTCAATGTCATAAATTATTTGGAGATTCTCCTGTGATTACTCCGCCTCCCCATCCCTCCCACAACCTCAAGACACACTCTGGTCCTCAGGCTTACATTACTTACAATGTGGTTCCCGGGCATCGTTCCGCTTGCGCTACAGCTACGGTCACTGTGGCGCAAGCGGAACGAGGCCCGGGAACCAGGTTGAGCGGTGATAGGAGTACAAGGCGATGTTATGGATGACAACTTCTTATTTATTTTTCAAAACGTTTCTGGGCTACTTCTTGCCCCTTCATCAGGTGGATAATGAACTAAAAATAAGTTGGTATAATATATATAGGTATAGAGGAGATAGGAATGTTGCGCAGCGTTACTGAGCAAGGGACCCAGGGTGCGCAAGACATACCTCGCGCAAGTCTCCATCACTGAATCGTTTTAACTTTTCATCGTTTTGGGTTTTTTGTATCAACGCCCATGCCCTTAATAATCCAATCAGAAGTTTCGGGGGTTATACCTTATTGTTGATGTGCACGCTGTTTTCGTATCACGAATTTTGGCGTAATGCAGCAGGACTTAATTGGTCAGGGATTTTGGTCCGGCGCGAGTTATACCTTGCGGTGAAGTTTAATATCACATGTCGTCAGAAACCTCCTTGTGATTATTAGTTACTGCTGATAGGGACGATCATAAGTAACGAATTTTGGTGCAATGCAGTAAGGCTAAAGTTTGTTATTGATTATGTCCGTCATATGTTATGCCTTGAGGTTTTTTGTTTAAAAATAATTTGTCAACAAAAACTTACAAAGAGTATCTTATTATATATTTAGCTATCTTTATATCCATGATACCCCGCTATGTAGCGAAGTTCAAATGATTTTCGAATATGAATCCGAGAATCAATCAAACTTTCATGTATTTAGAATGCAATGTTTTGATGTATGTTGTATATATTTACTTTTTAAACGAATCTATGATAGAAAAGAACTTTCGAAATCAAGGTTAGTTCGTATTTAGATTATTAAAACTCAGAATCCTACTTCTTGGTAGTATGTTATATGTAAAAATAGATCTGGATACATTTCATAATAATCCCTTAAAAAGTAATTAAGGCTAATGAAAAAAATCAAGAACGTAACTGCAATACCTATATAAGACAAATCAATAAACTGCATCAAAGCATTTAACAACGAACAATGTATAAATTGTATTGTGAAGCTACTGCAAGATAAAATAATGATTTTAGATATGAAGATGGTTTCTTATCGTTCCTTCTTTATTGCCTGTTCAAACCAACTGAAAAGACAAAACGATTACACAGCCTGTGTTTGGATTCAGTCCTTCTCTGAATAACATATGCATTTCAGATGAACGATTTTCGGTGTAGAGTATTAGATAATCTCGATCTTTTGCTCGCTGGTGGCCGTTAAAATTGATGTTTATGAATTTGAGTGACAGGGAGCCGCGCTATCTCAATGCCTGTTAGCGATTCTCATGTCAAAAATGCATCGAATCTTACTGGTAACCTCTCGACCTATGAAGCGTTTTAACAGGGGTTTTGTACATTTCAAACGAGGGAAAACTCCAGAAAATGAGGGAAGACCGTCGTTTCAAAGGTTTTGCGTAACTCTCCTAAATTATACAAGGATCCATTTTGTCTGTCGATATCAAGTTGTTTAAAAGACAACTAAGTAACATATTACGGGCCGGTAGCGGCACAGGACTGGTTTCTACGGAATCCTATTAGGGCCAAGCTACACTATTGTTCATTATATTTTATCATGAATAAATGCTTAATATTCAGTGAAGTAACTAAGTTAAGTTTTCAAGATAAAAGATACTGAATAGCGTAGAGTTATGGTCCTATTAGGATTCCGTACGTTTCGCACTGGTCACTTATTAGCGACAGTACGCTGAAAAGTAGGCACAGAATAAAATGTGAAATTGCAGCAAGGCTTAACGTGACCATTGATGAATACTTGCGCAAGTTATGCCTTAGCAGGGACTTAACAAAACAGGATTGCATTTTACAGAAATTTCCATGACGTGAATTTATTTGTAGGGTCTTGGTCTCCTTCGTCTTCTATGGTATATCCTTCGGAGTTGGGAGTCTGACTGGCAATCTGTATCTAAATATCGCCCTCATTGCCTTGGTGGATGTACCGGGACTTGGAGCATTCTACTTTTTGTCAAACAGGTAACGCATGATGCTATCGCTGCCTCCTGTCGATAAGATTACCATGATAGGATGGCAGTCGCTGTATATTTAAAAGGACAGTCTTATCGGGGGAGTTTTGGTGGAAACGAAATTCAAGTGGACGTTCCTGTTTATCTAATAGTAATAAATGAATATAACACAAAACAGTAATTATGGTAAACAATGGATGTATGTTTCATCCTATAAACGTAAATGTATATTTCCAATTAAACTAAAATTATTACATAAATGAAGGAAAAAAACATATTATGACATATGAATTATTTTTTTACAGAATTGGACGTCGTTGGACATCATTCACACTATTTGCTATAGCTGTAGTCGGCGCATTCGGTGTAGTACTTGTCACTAGAGTTGGTCAGTATCCCCTATACTCTACATCAACAGAGCTCATACAAAACCCTGATATCTTACTCGCCATATGCCTCAAATGGTCATGTATAATCAATCGATCAATGACTTGCATCGAGCAATAACGGCACTGCCCGGATAACAGGACCGAAACGTTCGAGCAATTTGCATCTGATTTCGTATTGCAAATGGGTTATATGGTTCAATGAGCAAAATATCTTTTTTCACCATTGAATATAAAATAACAAAGCTTCAGTTACAATTTTTTAAACATAATTCAATTTTGATAAGGAAATGATATTTTAAGTCGATAATGACATTTCCACACAAAACTGACTCGCGTAATTCTCATTTACTTTGTTATTCTGTTCTTGATGCATTTTGACGAAATTCTGCGTTATAAAGCTGCCTGGAGATTAAGTTCAGCTGCATTAGACATAAAAGCTTCCACAGAGAAGATAAGGCAATGCAGCAATGGTTGAAGCAGCCAGTGGTAGAGTTTGGCTGGGTTCTACCTTGCGGGGGTAGTTAATTTATAGTATGCTTTCTTTACAGTGGACGACGAGGAGGCACGGGGTATTGCGACACGGACGCTTGCACTGGTGTGTAGATTCGGAGTTGCCTCCGCTTGGAACTGTATCCAGGTCATGACGACAGAGATGTACCCGACAGGATTCAGGTACCTTACTCAGTGAATGAAATAGAAGTAGCCAGGAAAAAATATCATTTCATAAATATAAATGAATTTTCTTTTAAAAGCCTTAAAATTTTAACAGTCCGGACCAAATCTAACTAGATTCCGGTCCGTTGGACGGCCTCAGTCTTTAAATTCGTGCATTTGTAAATGTCTTCATAGTTTTCATATACCTTTACGTGGACTTTCTTTACTTGAACATATGTTTACGCACAGTTCTTAAACTGAAAATATTTGCGCCTCAAATGGCCTTTAGAGAATGTTAAATTGACGCAAGAGCTTCGGCCGTATCGTTACAGTTACTTATGTTACCTCTGAAAGAGGTTATCATTATTTTTAACTTGTAAAAATATATGTAACAAACGTTAAAAATGATATTCCATGCCATAATATGTAATTCATAATGATTTATTCTATGAAACTTGTACAAAATACCCGGTATAGTTTTCATATCTGGTTTTTTGTGTGGCTATTTTAAGAAGAAACCTAATTTAATTGAAGATCGAATGCAAAGTCTTCGTAATCTTTTTTTCATTTTTTCAATAATTCTACTCAAATTCAGTTTTAACATTCTTCTCTGCCATATTACAGAAACCTTGGCTACGGAGCTGCCAGTATGGCCGCAAGGGCTGGCGCTATAGTTTCACCATACATATTCGCAGTGGTAAGTATGGCATATCTTATGTAATTTTCTACATATCCAATGTCTGAGGATAAAGAACAGGTTTTGAAATGATAAAGTTAGGTCTTTATTTGTCATAGATATTAATACACAGATATTATAGGTTGCGGACATTCGACGGGAACAGATCTTCGTAGTTTGTTTTCTTAGAGAAAGTAAGGTATTTCACAAAAAGAAAAACAATCATCGCTGTATCAGGACATTATATTTAATACAAGGACTTCCTTAACTTCCTTCAGCTATGCGAATCCGTTTCCCGAGCTTGAATGAACTTGTGCAAGAATTCACACGCTAAAATTTACTGTTTAGGGCAAATTGGGACATATTTACTCACTTAAGCTTTTCAACGGTGCAATAATATTCTTATTATTCTTGAATTAACCTACAATCAACAAAACAAAAAAGTTGAGGCGGCCCTACAATCGTAAATGACGGCTTTGACAAAAATCATTAATATTGATTGTTGAAACTGCATGAAGGAATTTGTAAAGCTCTTGAATGATTGTACATGAATATCTTAACTGATGACAAAGGAAGAAGAAATATCTGTTAATTGACAAAGAATCGTTCCTGGTGGATACTTTTAACCGGTGGACTCAAATCACGTATTTTGGAGAAATAAAAGGCTATTTATAGGCTAGACGTATACCTTACGGGGGAAGATTGAACTTCGTATTTTAAATATTTTTACGTAAGAGTATGAACACGTTTTAATGCATGGTAGAGTAGTGGCCATGAGAACGTCGTCGAAGCATGCATGGTTGTGCATGACAAAGCCACGTTAACTACCAAAGCCACTCGTGACATACGCGTGGCGTACTCTCGAATTGACTACTTACTTCTTGACACAACGGTATGTCTGTGTTACAGAGCAAAGACGATCTGCTGCCACCTTTCCTGATAGTGGGCGGTTGTATGTGTGTGTGTGGAATGCTCTCCCTGACCATAAAGGAGACGATGGGACAGCCACTTCCTGATTCATATTCAGCACTGAGTACTGCAGAGACTGCTGAAAAACTACCTCCAAAAGAAGAAAATGTAAATACAACAACCCAAATGACACGCTGTTGACATTTTACATAAGTGTACTTCTATAAATATACTCTCAAAACGGTGGTTGACATAGAAAATACATCTCAGACTCTGCAGAGGCCTTCGAGGTAATGTTGAACGGATTTTACTAGACAAGATCTTGTCCTAGAACCACCGATGATTTTCAGATACATCGACAACCTGAGCTTAGTGTGCCCAAACAATACCTCGATGGTCTAAACTGCATTGCCCGCCCATGTTTTGAAAGTTATAAAACAGGTATTCTTTTGTAGTTTTCTTTGTTTCCATTGTTTATTTCTCAGTGACAAAATCTATTCTCCCTTGTTTACTCAGATACCAAATATGTTTTCTTACCATTTCTGGGTATACAGTCGCTTCAGAAGTTGAAGAAGGAATGTCCATGTTCATCATCAGTTCATTGAAATAAAATATTTTGCTATGATGGTTTTTGTTCAGTTTCCTTTCTTTTATAACCTTTTTTCTTTCACATATTAATATATACATATTTACAGATTCTCTCGGTGAAACATGTATTTTAACTCATGTTTATTGCTCGACATAATACTGATAATGTGAAACGAAATCATATTTTTGCCGATTTCAGGAAGATTGTATTCACCGTCTTTGAATTATGCTGTTAAAGAGGGTGTCCTATCGCGGTCCGCCATGTTGATTTTGGGAAATGACATAATGCGCTGTATTTTTACACATTTTGAAACATTATAATGATAAACTATTTGGATGGACAGAATATACACACATTTATAAATGATATCTGATAAGACTAATCACCAGTGCCGTGTAATGCCTTAGCAAGTCTTTTCGCTCTCGTAGAGCAGATGAATGACTTCACTTCTAATTGTTGTGTTTTTAACCGAGTGTGCGCTCTTATTTATCAAGTAATCACATTTAAATCGACCAACAAGTATCAACTGGGCAATGTTATATTCATGCATGATGTCATACTTATATAAACGGGAATGTCCCCTTGATTTTCATTTCCAAAAATAGGACTATCTTCTTAACTTGAAATGTATTTGACAAGTCCACCATCAAGTTACTGACTATCATCTCTTCACTTATTCACTCATCGTACATTCCTTATAAGGAAATATGAAAAATAAGAGAAAGAATATTTTCATTGACTTTATCGAATCCTTCCAGTTTCTATTGCTTTCTCAATATATTTCGAATTTGGTATATCGTACCCTCACAAAAATTATTTTTTAAAAATACAGATTTAATTAAACTTTTATAAATGTTGTGTTATAGTGTTTACACGTTAAAAGATCTAATTGTGATTTCTAAAATTCGACTGATTCATAAAGGTGATTTCCAAATCTAGAAATAAAATGGCTTTATTATTTTTATGCGCTTGGTGTTGTGGTTGTAGTCGCCTCGAATATAGCAAATAAAGATAACCACGAAGTAAAGAAAAGCGGGATGTTGTTAAAATAACGACACGACAGATCGAGAACAATTTGGTCGAAACAACGATAAATGTCTCAAAACGGTAAAACACAGCTTACTCTGCCATTCTGTGTCGCCTTAAAGCTTCATATACCTTGGCGGAGAAGACGCTCTTATAACCTTTCCTCCTGCAAAGAGCAAGTTAGATAATTTGCATAGATCCACTCTAATGCAGCTTATTTAATTATAATCTCGCATCCTTGACGGAACAATGATGATTTCAATTTGCATATGTTCTATGAATATGTCTGGACGTATCAGTAGAAAAACTATTCTTTGTTGTGTCAGTTCGGGTCATCTTTTTATGTTCTTATGATTATGGTTTTCTTTTCACGAATTTAAAGTCTATATTTTTAATCAAAAGAAGAAACTATTTTTATTCGTTTTTTACTATAACCAAATTTGACGTAATACGCAGAAAAGGGAAATCCGTGAAATAACAACATACATGGGGAAGTCAATAAGTTCCTTGAAGTGGAAATAAAACAAAAAACAATGGTTGTGAGATTGATTTTATTTTTCTATGCGGTTGCGGTAGAAATCTTCTGACTGTCCCCTCATCCGTGCCTCAGTAGCTGCCTTGAGATCATCATTGCCAAATCGTGCATAACGTGATATAAGATTGCGGGGCCGTTCAGGACTGTACGGGCTTTAAGCCACATTGTTGAAGTGCAGCCTGTACAATACGACTCTTGTGCACTGGAGCGTTGTCGTGAAAAAGCATAACTCCAGCAGTCAACATGCCGAGCCTCTTTTTGATCGCCGCTTTCAATTGCTTCAACAAGTCAGCATAGTAGGCACCTGTTATTGTAGTTTTAGGTGGTTTACAGTCTATAAGTCTATAAGTATCACGCCCCTTGAATGCCAGAACATTGTCGCAATATTCTTGCATGTAGAAGGACGAGTGGTGAACTTCTTCGGTGTAGGAAAGTGTTTATGCTTCCATTGCATAGATTCTTGCTTGGTGCCGTGATCCCAGTGATGAGTCTACGTGTCATACCCTGTAACCAGACAGGCATGAAAATTATCGGGATCAGCATTGTAGATGTCCAAGATTTCACTACTGGATTCAACTCTCTTGTGTTAATCTTGTACATTTAAAGTTCATTACACCCATTTGGCAGACGCCTTGGACATGTGCAAGCGCTCGTGAAGTATGGTGCAAACACTTCCATGCGAATTGCGACACTCTGAAGATATCTCGTCCATTTTTATTCTATGATCGGACATGATTAAAGCCCTGGACCTGTACAACCATATCATCTTTAATGGCTTCGACAGGACTTCCTGACCGTTGGTCATCGTCCAATGAGTTGCGATTACTGTTAAACTCAGCTGACCATTTGCAACAGTAGAATATTGAGGGGCTTATTTACCATACACATTGGTCATACGTTGAAGTATTTCGGGGTGATTCACCCTTTATTTTGTGTGAAACTTGATAACGGCAGAGTGCTCAGATTTTTGAACATTATTACAGGAGGGTTCCTCTGTTCAAAAGGCTGTAAATCTGAAATAAATGACCGGGAAGGGTTATTTATGTCTGTAAACAGTCGTCAGATGGCTTAACTCAATATTGACATCAACGATGATGTATTCAGGAGTGTATCAATACTCACTTTTATTAAATTATTGGCTTCCCCTCGCAAGTCTTAATTAAGGGCTGTCCAATCGATGATTAGTAATACGCATCTACCGATTGACATCATTTTATGTGTTTTACGAAAAATGTTTTGATAAAAAATTAAAATACTGTGTATCTCTTTAATAATCTGTGCTTTATTACATACCCATGTAATCTTACGATAGTAATATCGAATGAAATACAACGAATTCCGTATTGCACTCCTCAATCCGTATTGCACTTCTCACGGAACTACTTTCTCAGCGAGAGAGGTGTCATGTCAGCTATTTTTAGAATTTGCCGAACGTCAACGAATGCTTCAAGTTATGAATGTTTACACTGTATTCGAATGAAATGTTGATATACATGTTAGTGATATGCATGTGTCATTAAAGAAATTTTAAACATGTGAACAAATATCTTGCGTCTGGATTGGCGGAGTTATTTCTCTAGGTCATGACAACACGTAAACACTCTTCGGCTTTATTTGAAGTAAATTAAACGAAAAAAGGGTATTAATAAATATAGAACGTCATTCTAGTGCATTTTTTCGTTTGTATTGAACTCGTAGATGTCACAAAGAGCAAAGAGCAAAAAATGCACTAGAATGACGTTCTATATATTTATTAATTTTTTCAAAAATATTCATGTTTGTCAGTGCCTCAGTTTATTATTGTTTATGAAATACTCATATATATTAATCAAAACTCTACTTTGAATCCCGGCTACATACATGTATGTGACGGTTCCACAGATTATCGAGGGTTCTTGTGTCATTGCCTTCGATTATTCAATTATTCGGTAGTCATCCCATAAATAATCTCTTTTAAACCTGTAAGTCACTCAGTATGCACACATTATCAATTAATTAATTATTTCTAGAGAAAAGTTATGGTCTTGGAATTTAGCTGTGATATCAAATCAATATTTCACTAAACCTTTTAAGAGCACATATTCTTTAAGGACTTGTTACAATGTTCAAACACTAAGAAGATCAATAATGATAATTTAGATAATCTCATGTCATTATTAGAAAAGCGTTGCCTTAATGAATAAAAACAATTAAGAATTTTGCATTTGAAGTACCTCAAAACTCGGTATTTTAACTCGCCTTGTCTGCATTATCCAGTACCAAAACCTTCTGTCATTCATTGTTCATGAATTAACATCAACCTAAAGCAATATCTCAAAGAAAATTACCTTAAGGAATGTCATCATTTTGATATGTTGAAGACAGTAACAAGAAATCGATCCCATATTTATACAGATAATGGTAAAAACGATAAATTAACCATGTATAATTTCATCTATAAAGAATTGTCACGTGATAAACTGAAACCAATGACCTCTTTAAGTGTCACGTAATTAGTAATCGTGTTTTTGATAAAGAAAAATATCCAATTAAAGAAATAATTGTCAATACTAAATCCAATATTCTTTAAGTTAAATCTAATATGCTCGATCAGAGAGCGCCAACAAGTTGTGAATATTAAATCAAATAGAAATTGACGATTTCATTTTTTTAATCATCAAAAAGACAAAACAGAAGCACACATACGAAGGTCGTTTCATAATGATATCTCACTACCACATAATCCTCATTTTCCTGTATGCTGCATACAGCGTGGGAAATTTCAATATAAAGTTGATTCAGAGGAATCGAACTTTTCCTAAATACGAGAAGTGGACTCTGAATAACGTTTCTTCATCTATTTTGTGCTCCTGGAAATCTTTACAAGACAAGTACTGTGTGAGCGTCCTGTACTCCTACCGTTACAAAATATGCATCTGTTTGAGATCAACGTTCCGAGATTTACTAAGACAAACCTCTCCAACAACCATAATGAATTACAACTTATACAAAACTGATAGAGGTAAGTTGTGTTTCAATCTAACATGACCTCAAAGAGGCACTGAGTATGTTTTTGAGGTCAACTATGGCAATAGATAATGCTCTTCATTAAAGGTGTTATTTCATCGACAAGCAGTGTTTTTTTTCTGAAAATTAACATCTCAATGCTCATCAGTTAGCATAGTGACAATAAACAGGCAAACGTCGATATAATCTCTTTGCGTCTGCTGGACATAGGCTTCCAAAATTTCTTTTGAGTCATTGGCGAGCGCCACTGTCCGGTTGTCGATAATAGATTACAACTTAAACTTTTATAATGCCTCTGTACTGAAATGATACGTTTGTGATTTTCAGAAACAAAAAATGCTTCTCGATCAAATCCTTTATTGATAGTTTTAAAACTCCGGAACGTATGCGAATCCATTTCCCTATATCTCGAATGAAAAACGTAAAATGTAATACTTGCAGCAAATTGTAATAACTCTTGACGTAAATTGTAATAAAAACGCAAATTGTAATAAAACTTGACGTAAATTGTAATACGCAAATTGTAATAAAAACTGACGTAAATTGTAATAATATCTTCTTGCGGTAAAATGTAATAAATATTTACGTAAATTGTAATAACCGAAAACTTGACAGCAGGTTGTAAACAATCTCAAACCTATACTGCCTGGTGG
This sequence comes from Phorcus lineatus, assembly GCA_921293015.1. Classification (NCBI taxonomy): domain Eukaryota; kingdom Metazoa; phylum Mollusca; class Gastropoda; order Trochida; family Trochidae; genus Phorcus; species Phorcus lineatus. The sequence continues at coordinate 32,455,530 of OV121087.1, read as the reverse complement.
GTACATCCACTCCACAGATGTCTGCTACGTCCAGGTACTGAGCGTTTGTGTGACCTTAAACTACCTCAAAATCCCTTTCACGTGAACTTAGATTTCACATTAACATATCAAGAAACATTTTTCAAGAAGTTTCAGCTTGATTCATTTTACGCAAAAACATACATGTACATATTTAGGGTTGCATACGCTTCTCGTTCTTCATAGAAGGAAACGGTTTGTACCGTACACCGTATGCTTCTAAATGTCCTAGGCAAGCTTTGATCGGATATATTTTACAGCAAATGCAGACGCCAAACAAGGGCTTGAACCTGCTAATAATATATAGAAATTCATACATTGTAGATAAGAAGAAAAATGGAGTTTTACAAATTCTAGTGAACATTTAAGATAATATATGGCGAGGGGGCTGGGGTAAGGGATATTTGACCAGCTATTATTATACATTGTTTAACATAATTTATTATTATATATCTCCAGCCATTGGTAGATGTTTTGGAGACAGTAGATGATTATGATAAGAAAAGTCGGCGCTTCTATGTATTAACTTACAATCGATCTGTATGCCACCCAAACCAAATAAAATGAAAATATTTTGTTAACATTTACCAATTATGTCTATGTATTTGTTAGGATAACGAATTAAACACAACAATGAGATTTTATTTGTAACCAAATTCTAAAACTAAGTCAATGCAAAAGAACATACTTTAAAACAATGAATGTTTTCTAGTAATGCTGCATTAAATAAACAGTGACACGGCTGCATGTAGATATAACCCTATATAGATATGTCCTTTAATCAAAGTACATTTTGTACGTTCAATCTTATTCTCCAATTTCTGAAGACAGGCATGAATTTATTGGAGTACTCTAAAAATTCATATTTTTATTCTATCATTAGCATGCAACATTAAATATCCTCTTAAGATCGCTACGAGAAACAGGTTAGGGCCCTGTGACTGTTTTGCGTATAGCAAGTTCGTATGGTTGTCATTTAGATTTGTTTACGTAACCCTTACGCTTACAGGGGCAATAGCACGATTTTTAAAATATGTATTTATTCAAATTTTCCCAATTAATCATTTGTTTATGCGAGATGTATTTTCTTCAGAGGTTCAAAACATCTCATTACTGAACCCGATTATCCGTAGTCGTAGAGGAAACAATAAGATATAAATAAAAAACTACTGGCGGCCATTTATGTATGAACACTTTTTAATCAATTGAGGTATAGAAATTGGTTCGCATAGTTTAAACGATCATGTTACGTTCGTTTTAAAACTGCTTCTTTCATTAAAAGACATTGATTAAGTTTGGCATATATGACTCCAACAACTCACGGAGTGGCTCTTTAACTACAGTCTCACTAAAAGATTGATAATGTGTGAACGTTATAATACATTGAAAACCAAAATGATTAACAAAATTTACAATCGGACAATTACAAATTCATAATTGTTATTATAGCCATTATTTTACAGATATATTTTCTGTTTTATCAACTGGCACGAGTAGGGTTGTAAACTGTAATCGTGTAATGTTTATACATCACGCATAAATACTCAGAAAAGAGTACTAGTATAAATGAAGTACATTACATTCTTTTTTGTTTAAATTACACCAAAATCATACGTTTAATGTGTTGCATTATTTCGTTTAATTTTATGAAAATGTACTGTAGGCCTTTGGGTAGTGAGTAGAGGCTGAATCGGATACATAGGTTAACTACAAACAATTTCAATATGTTCAACTTTTACATTTTGAGAGAGAAATAAACAAACAGCTTTTAAGGATGAAACCTCTTTTTTCTTTCACTGTCTTAAAATTCTTGTGTTATTCAACTCGAGTTACACCCTTTTACTGAATGACTAAAGCTAAAAATAGCATTGATAGCGGTTTGTAACACGATATACCAAACACAACCCCCTTGCTCTATTCAAATTTTCTATCCAAATTGTAATCCAACTTTGGTGCTAACCAATATACATGTAACATATGGTGTGCCTCAAGCATGAAAAGCAATTCAAGTATTATGATGATTATGAAGAAATGCCTGTAACCTTTTAGTTTCGTGCGACAGACATGAAATTGGACTCATTTGAAAGTTCATTACCCAATAATTTTTTACTACATTAGCATAATGTCATAGGGCAAAACAGGGTTAACAGGGTTACCACCCCAAAAATGTAACCCTTCTATGTCCTTAGTTTTGGAGGTTGGACAGGGATATTTACATGTATTACTCCTTACCCTAAAAATATAACATTTTCATAACTTAACTTTTTCCTGGAATATATAGTCAAAGCAGGTTTGAGGGTTGACACCCTGCGACTACCTATTTGAACGTGAACGTAATAATATATATGATCTCCTTTTATTCAGATTAGTTAGGGAGTAATAGATATTACAATTCATGCAAAACGATTTTAAAACAAGAGTAGAATCGATAATTCCACTTGGTCGGAAAAAATCAAATGATGTAAGAAAACCACATTTATATGAAAACAATAAATTTGATGGAAAAAACGTAGGTACAAATACAAATCCATCCCATCTTTCACAAGATCCTGTTTTCATGTAAAACGCTAAAGATTTGTAAACCAATGATCATGATTCATAAAGACCTTATTCAGTAAGTCCATATTTTAATTTATAAACAACAAGACAAAGAAATAAACATAAGAAAAGCATTTCATTATTTTTCGTCTTTCCCATTGCTAGTCTCTGTGTCTATTTGCAAGTGAATCAGTTTGTCTATCCTTATTTGTCACAACTTTTTCTACTTGACTTGTTGAAGTAAAACGCTAATGAACATTCCGACGGTTTTATTCTGTCTTTCATAATTATAAACCAAAAACCCCTTTTAAATTCGTAATTTTGAGAAATGCAATCGGTTATTACAAATTACGTAAAAAGTTATTACATTGTACCGCAAGTAGAGATTATTACAATTTACGTCAATTTTTGTTACAATTTGCGTATTACAATTTACGTCAGGTTTTATTACAATTTAAGTTTTTATTACAATTTACACCAAGAGTTATTACAATTTGCTGCAAGTGTTACAATTCCCGTTTTATTACAATTTACGTCGTAACAGGCCGTCAGCGTCCCTGCTTGAAACTTTATTATTTCCGGTACGATTATCGATGATCGGCTTGAGCAATGAGATGGTTTTACCTTCTGAAAATAATTCACTTGCTATAAACTAATGTTAAAATTAAATTTTCAAAAACCCTACTACTGCCCCTTCAAAGATATGAAAACTTTTCAAACATTTGAAATAAAAGAGAACATAGTTAGGCAGACTACGTATTGGACACAGCTTGTACGTTTATTCTGTTTATTAGCCGCACCCAAGCTGGGATCGACTTGTGAGACTGGCCAAGACTGTATATCTATCCCTGCCGCAGACTGCTACTCTCACCAGTGCCGTTGTCAAATTGGACACGCTCCCCATCACCACTCCTGCCGGTCACTCTCTGGTCAGTTATTGTCCAGTCCAGTAAAACTGGACTTTATTAGATCACAAGAGGATCTCGATATCAAGTCCGTATATCATTGATTCTGTAATTCTTCCTTTGTCGATACGTTGGAAAATTTGGAAACATCAAATTATTACATATTTTGTCTATGGAATATATTTGTGTTGGGCAATTTTTCATTTGTGAAAAGGGAAAAAACTTATATCACCGGAAATCACAAAGATATATTCATATATATATATTTTCACTGTTTAAAAGACTAGTAAACAAATCGAAATGCGACGAATCCAGTCATCATTAAAATGACACCTACAGCAAGTGTATAACAAGAATATGATAAGGATATTTTGATTTTTCAGGAAAGCATTGTCGGATGAAGGATTTTTCTGTGTAACTTATCCTTTTTTTTTAATGATTTTTCTATTTGCAGAATGTAGACAATTTACGAACAGATTCGAAGCATACAAGAGCGTCGTGGTTCCCCGGAAGGAGGGGAGAAAGTTCCCCCTTTCGTCAAGAAGGCGATGCCAAAATCGATGTCTGAGAAAACACCGGTCACCGTGCAAAAGTTTTGACATTGACGACGACGATAACTGTTACCTTCAGTTGGAGACCATATTTGACGTCCATCCTGAACGGGCCTCCGTTTGTGACCATTACCAGAGAATCTGTAACTGGTAATTCGCCTTGAAAGGGAACTTGTTGAAACTTGATCCATATTATATACGTAACGTGTAAAATAATTATCTTAATTTCTGACTAGAATCTTCAAATTGGATTATTGTATCCGTGTTTTTTTAAATGTAGGATGGCGGTAGGTGACACTGAATCATATCAGATGTCATACATGTAGTTTGAAGTGCCGTCAAATATTCCTATACAACCTGCGATTCAACGATTTAGAAATGTAGAAACCTGATTGGATACAATGGAGGTTAATTGTGCCATCAGCGACGCCGTTTCAAAAGTAATCATTCAAAACGCCCCAAGTATTTCCACATACTTTCGGAAAGTTAACTTTATTCGAATATGCACTTTGCACATTTAGTCTTCTTTACACAGCGCATTCGCCATGTTTAGCGACAGCATCCTAGCATGTGCCTGAGTGACGATAATGTGCTATCCATATGAATTCGGTGTTTTCATTGGCTTAAATATTGCAAGGTAGTTCTTGTCGTTATATTTTGACGCCAGGGTAAACTGCCGGAAGCTTGAGAAGAGCTAGGTTAAGATCAGAACAGAGTGGTGTAGGAATGAATGACGGAGCTACCTCTGTGGGGAGAGAATGGCTGTCTGCCTGCATGCACGATAACTTATTGTCCATGCTGACATCAAGACTCATTACTTGTGGAGGCGGAGGAATATACACGATGTTAAAGATCCATTTTCAACTTTGCATTCGTAATAACTCCGTTTTCATATATCGCACATCCGACTATACAGTTCTGTAGAAAAATCTTTCAACAATTTTTTGAGACCATAAAAAGAATTTATAATCAACGAGAAAATATTTAATTTTAATTTCAAAGTATACCACCCTCCAAAACTTGCCGTAGCCATAAACGAACCCACAATCCGTGACGTCACAGTTTTATGTGTAGGATTTACCATACTTCCTGTTTATCGCGATCTCATTGTTATGGCTTCCGATCACGATGATGGATATTTATTTATTATTTATTCGAGCGGATAAACGTATATTCTATCGAACTAAATGCTGTTCCAATACATGAAAACGTTTCCTTACCTCCAAACTTTCTAAGAGTTTTCGACTCGGTCTCCGCGAACGTCTTGATTCGGCCATCTTTGTTTACATCCTCTGCTTAGTTCCACAATCCTTTGCGCGATCTTGCAAATAATACGCCCCTTCTATTTATAGTACCAAGTCGATTCGGGAATGCCCTTTCGTTTAATTGTAATTATTTTAATGAATTTTGGTCCGATTGTCGTTTTGTTTGAATTAAACGTTTTCTAATTTTGCAATGAATACATTAAAATTACTTAGAAAATTATGCAAAGATGAAAATGGATCTTTAACGAAGAATACGAATACAACGAAATGTGCAGATGTCCGAAATGACGCTGCAACTATGAGATAGTTATCTAGGAACTGTGTGTTGGTTTTAAGAACAACGGAATTTACTACAATCGGACAGGATGCCGCTAATGTATGATATCCAAGTTCTACGTGAATTTGAAAACTGATTTTGTAATCAACGTTGTACATGTGTTTACCATTACATGTTGACGGAGTTATTTAATACGTAGTCAACTTTGAGGTGGATGTCGAAGACCTGTAGTCGCGTATGTATACAAATATATGTGCAGATTGAGTCCCAAAGGACGCCGCAAATGTGAGATGGTTGTCAAGGAACTGTTTGTTGGTTTTGAAGACAACGGAATATTTTACAATCGAGAAGTATGCCGCTGATGTATGATATCCGAGTTCTACGTGAATTTGAGAGCTGATTTAGTAGTCGATAGTACATGTTCTTATCGTTTGTGAACTGCATGTCATTCTTTACACCTCTCCGTTGATATTTCTTAGATCAATTTTAATTAATGTAATGATGATACTTCACTTCTTTGATGCTGTCATGACAATCCTGAAATAAATGGAATTAATTAAAGGCAATGGAGGACGTTTTGGGGAATTTTCATTTCTTTAAATGTTCAGCTATTTGGTACAAGTTTATGCATTATAATATTTCCAGAAGGTAAAGAATATCATTACTCAATCATATGATCCTTAGTCGAGCGGGTGCGTTCACTTTAGTGTGAACACACTTTACTCATTTGAGAAAGGAAATTTAATTGGCGTAGCTTAACCGAACTTTGTTCACATAAGGAAGCCCTATATTGATTAAAACGTTGTGTTTTACTCGCGCAGTGTTACAAAGTCTTCAAGTGAAGTTAAAAAAGATTTTGAAGAAAAAATTTGAAAACATGCTGAGGACCAAGTACTAACAATTACGTACCATTTTGTACTCAAATACAACTTTATTATTATGAAAAATATGAGGTATAGATAAATCACCTCCAATCATGTTGGCTGTTATTTTCAAAATGACCACCAAACTATCTTGAGGATCAATGTATGATACAAACATGCTAATGACGCTCAAATAAGAAGATCTATTATCTAACAGGGTAAAAAAAACCATTTAAGTTCAGGTTCGTAACGTCAATAAATTTTGTGGTTAAACTTTGAAGATGGCTGTCTGGCAAAGATAAATGCTACTGTATTTAATAAGTTCATCACATTCATCGGTCCAGGTGATTGTTTACATGTTGACATTTCAAATAGCTTTTTTTTGATAGGTATGAGCCTTATTTCGAACCTTGCTTCACTTTGTTTATCACCTAAGCGCCATCACCTCGGCTACGGTTGGTTGTGTCGTTCCAACTGACTGTTTGTCAGTCTAGAGCCTGCGTTTTTCATCAGAAAGGTTCACCATGAAGCACACATTAAGCACATCGGTAGCATGAACAGAGCACGTGTAATCCAAGCACGTGCAGGGACAAATCCATTCTATGCGTCCAAATTTTGGTAAATTTGCAATAAAGATAATTTTTATTCAAGATATTGGAAAAGTGCAGATTGATCACAATTTCCGCCTTTGTAGAGTATACATGGTTTAAGATGGGAAGAAGATTTTATTTAATAAAATAAAACTACATCAGTTACCTCATTTGGTTGTTCCCCAGTGTAGGCCCAAATTATAAAGTCCTTTCCACTTTTTCCTGCCAATGACGGAATTTTTTTAAAGCGAACTTGCATATTACCTACACGAGACACAATTTGTTTCTTGCTTGATGTGTGGCATCTTACTTCATTCCTGTACAAACCAAAGAATTATGTTTCAACAAGAACTTGATGGAAGAATATGACAAACACTTCATTTGTCTGTTCTATAAGGCACAAACACATACTATGATAATGTGAATTATGCACAAATAATACATATCTATAGATATTACTACTCCCCCTAAGGTTAGCTAACATGTAAGTTTTTGGAAAATATGCACGTAATAAAGTTTAAATTGATACAACGCTGCATTATGTATGAACTACGACATAGGAAATATTTATAGTTCTCATGCTGAGACTAAAAACCTAAAGTCGTAGCAGTGGTACAAGTACAATAAATTGTTAAAGCCTTAGATATATCTTAATAACGAATATTTCATAGAGAGTTTAAGTGAATACAAATGTCCTCCCTTCCCTAAAATAAATTTGAGCGCGAAAATGCGTGCTTTGGTGCCTTTAAACAATTGTTTTAGCAGAATTTTATGCACAGGTATGCCAAGAAATCCTACACTCACTTTTGACACAAACGGTAAAGTCAACTGGGTAACTAAAGTTAGGAACATTTTATGCTTCAATTGATTTTTTATGTTTGGGAAAATCAGGGGGTACAAAACGTAAATTTATTCATCAATGAATTTAGACAAAGGAGAAAAGATATGTTTATATCAGATTAGTTTACATCGATGAATAAGATATCCAAAATTCAAATTACAAAACCTTTAAATTCAGATTTGAAACCGCAGATTATATAAATTCCCTTCAAATACATAAATTAAGAAGTGCCTTAGCAAATTTCCGTTGTTGAGATCTCCCACGTGATATAGAAACCGGTAGGGTGAATAGCGTAGAACGCATAAATACAATATGCAGATTATGTAGATTAGAAGATATCGAAGAGATTATTTTCTACTTTATCATGAAACACTTTAACATATCATAAAGTAATACATCATTTTTGCAATAAGGTCAAAAGAACGTTTCATGTAATTGATGTTAAATATAACTGAAGAATGTATTAGAACAATTGCCATGTACATTTATCATGCAATGAAATATCGAAACTCAGTGATCACATAAACATCTTACAAGTCCTAATGTATACCCATGTGAATTATGTTAGTTAGATATATATGTATTCTATGTTGCTATGGGCCTATGGCCTTAATTTAAACCGAAATAAGGAATTGAGTGAATTCACATGTTGTAATTATACTTACGTGTTTACCCATATACCTGTGACATTTACAGGAAGGAAATATCCAAGACGCACCGACGTTCTCTTGCTATAATAGAACTTGCGTTGATGTCCTGTTTAACAATCATTCATATTAAAGACTGTATAATTTTCTTCAAATTATCTCTAAAAAAAAGTAGGGTTTTTTTGTTGATTTTTTTTATCTATTTGTTCCCATAGATACAGTATGTAACATTGAATTCCTAAATAAATAGCAGTAAATGCAAATATATTATTATTATATAGACAGAGTCAAACATCTCATTACTAGATCGAGTATCCGTATTGTAGAAGAACTTATCACATATCAATGAATAAATGTATGCGGCCATTTCAGTGTGAACAACTTTCAGTCATTTGAGTTTAGACACATTTAACTTAAACGGGCTTAGTATGTTTCTTTAAAGACTCATTTTTAATGAAAGAAGAATGTGTTACAACTTGTGACTTGGTCAATTTGGGTTTCCTTTTCATAGAATCGCTTTGTTTCCTATAAACACGTGCTACAGTGTCTTTGATGTAAATACATATTGAGAGACAAGAGGTATGGATTAAAGCTTCATAACTCGTTACTTACTACAACCAACTAAATTGTTTAAGGACTTACAAGGAGACATGGGATTTATATTAATACATTATTTCGTTAAATACTTTTTAAATTTGCTCTGAAACTTCAAGACCAATAAGATTTTACAATTCATACAAACAAATTTTTATTTAAAATTGTAGTTGAACCACTATATGGTTTAAATAAATAACAAAGAGTTAAAAAATTTACCAGCACAAATCCCATGTATAATCAGATCTTTCTTCCGTTGCACGCTAAAACCATCTCCAGCAATAAGTTTGTATGTTTCCTTGCCCTTATTAGGTAGTGTAATAAAGTTGCCATTTGTCTGGGAGTACTTTGTTTTCTTTGGGTTAGCATTCTTGAATACTACTAGCACTTCGATCCCCCTCCCCCCTCTTGTCTTGATTCGTCTGTATTGCTCTATCTTGGTATCTGTGGTGTTTGTGTTCCCAAGAACACAGGCAAGGGTATTGAAGTCGTACACAGGAGAGGAACAATAACTCAAACTGTCACAACGTTCTTTACACAGCTTCAGACCACATGGCTTGATGTCATCGTTGGTAACATAAGGTATTGACAGTAAAACAATTGCCAACCAAAACAGAACGTCCAAGTACATAGCCATTTTTTATAAATCTGGTAACGTTATGCCTGTGAAATCGGTCATACAGGACAAAGACATTCCTTTTTTTGTCTTTTTTCTAAGAGGCGAAATTAAATATGTCATAAATATTGACAGAAAAACAATTGCCAACCAAAGCAGAACATTCAAGTACACAGCCATTTCTTTTTATAAATCTGGTAGATCTATGCCAGTGATATCGGTCCTGCAGGACAAAGACATTCGTTTTTGTCTTTTTTCTTGGAGGCGAAATTAAATATTGAAAGTTATTTGTGTATGCTTTTGTCTTCTTATTGATTTTGGAAATGAGGAAGTTGCTTTGATTGTTTGAACTGACCTGTCAAACGTTTTATTTATTTCTGAAACAAATTTTAAAGTCAGCATTTTTTGTGTCTTATTTCAACTGATTTAATTTATTCCGTTTAATTTAAACATTTGAGGCCAGCTGAATTACAGGCTGTTTTTCGTGGCGATTTGATAACGGTTCATTTATTGCCTGACGTAGGGCATATCTTAAACTTTTTATTATAAAATATATTCGTTACTCAATTAGTCCTTTGAGCAAAATGTATATAGCCATATCAGAATAGGTACAGTTTTTGTAAACTGTAAATTTACAATGGCCATCTAGTATATAGCTGTACATTTTATCATTTTAGCGTAAAAATTATGAAAAGATTTTAGCATTTAAGCGTAAAAACTATGGAAATATTTTAGCATTTTAGAGTTAAGATTTTGAAATTTATTAAGAAAACGTTACGATATTAAATAAGAAAGGTTTGCAGTATCCGTATTACAAATTCTCTCTCATTCTCTTTCTCTCCGAACCTCTCTCTCTTTCTCTCATTCTCTCTCTCATTCAGAAAAGCATTTTGTATCATTTCATATATATTATTAAAAACGCGGGTTCATAACTCATAGTAAACATATGAGTATACAGATGAAATATCAAAATAAATTTATAAGGACTAAAGGGTTAATAATTTGGGGGTCATAAAAAATACATTCATGCTAAATTTACTGCACTATTTTATCATTGTTATCCATCTAACTTGAACACAAGTTTTTTATTTTGTGAAAAGCCCCACTTTTGAATTAAAGAAAAGCTCTAGACTTATGACTGTAACTTTTCTACTTATAAAGACATAAATTAGTGGCAATTGCGGTTGAAATGTCCCTCCACTATACCAAGACGTATCGAGATATGAGCACCATAGCCATAGGGTTTTATGAGTATTTTCATTTAAATGAAATGTGTCGTATTCGCTTTTGCCAGATATTACCAGATAAGCATTTTCCCACATATCCAGAAAATTAATTTTCATGTATTTGGCATTTTGGTATTAATATGTAAGCCAGATGAGATGCTTTGAGTTACACCAGCACAAATATCGTATTCTGACACCTGTAAACGCCACATAAAAAATAACGGTGAGATTAAGATGGTCTATGTTCATTATTGGAACATACTTTTGTCACAAATAATAACGTTCTAAAAGAACCAAGACAAATGAAGTTCAATTTTATTAGTTTTATTTGAAAAGAATATATCTGATCGTGTTTGAACACTTTGGAAGTAGTAGTATTTGAAGGCTTATGGACATTTAGACAGTTATCTGAGGTAAAGCATAAACAACTCTTTGGTACGGTATTGTATCTGGTAATGTATGATTATCCAATGTCGAAGCAATGGTCTATCATTGTGTCCACATTGTCATGTCAACCTTCATAAAAATATCAATCTCATTAAAAACTATTTTTTTCTCCAACAACAGATTGAACATCCTTTGTGAGAAAGTTTCAGAAAATGGGAGAAAATGTTGTGGGCTGAACATAAATGTACTAAATCTGGACGTACGTTCTCCCAAGTTCTGTATATTGATCTGAGTCTCATATGATGTATATGAAATGTATATTCACTCTGTTACCATGGGGAGCTAATAAAAAGACTCTGAATGTACGTTAAGAAAACAATCACCAGTAGTAGAGCTGGTTGCAGTTGTTCATGCATTGATACATTTTTAATCTTAACATTTTTATTCCTTGGCACACTTAGCTTCACAGTTCCCTGTTAATATTCGTAATGATGATACTTTTCCTCCTTGAAGCTGTCACGGCAATCCTGTAAAAATTATAGTAACTGATGATCAAAAGAACTTTTGAACATTTGGAAACATGGGCGTGTGACATTTTACTATATCATTAAATGATATGCTAAAAACAATTTTCTAGAGGTCAAATAGTTATTCTTTCAACATGGCGGCAATTGTCATTGGGACACTATTGAGTAATCAAGATTAATATTATAAAACTTATTCAAATGTTGCCAAAACGTTTTTATTCATGGCTCTAGTTGGGACAATAGTAAGAAATATGATAACGATTATAATCCCAATTGACTAATATGTCTGCAAACAAAGGTTCAATGGTTCATTAGCTGCCACATCAATAATAGTAAGAATGATAATGATAATAATAACAAATTAAAGTCGAGGTACTTTTAAAATAGAGCCAGTCATTCCAAAAAGCATTCTCTCCCAACAGAGGTAGCTCCGTCATAAATTCCTATACTACCTCTGTCCCATTTCGAAGGTTTCTTGTGCACGAAATGTAGAAATCTGATTGGATGCAATCAAAGTTAGTTGTGCAATCAGCGACGCCGTTTCAAAATGTATCATTTAAATCGTCTAAATTATTTCCGTAAGCTTTCCAAAAGCAAATTTTTTTCCGAATATGCAGATGGCACTTTGAGTCTTCTTTATAGAACAAAAACGCCTCATTTTTGCAACTGCATCATTACATAGGTCTGTGTGTCAACAAATATGTTATTCATGCATTCGGTGTTTTCATTGGTTGAAATATTGCCAGGTAGTTTAAGTTGCAATATCGCGCCGGTAGGGGCATATGCCTAAAGCACAAGAAACCTTCGTATTAGGACAGAGGTAGTATAGGAATTTATGACGGAGCTACCTCTGTTGGGAGAGAATGTCCAAAAAGAAGTGTGTCCGACTTCGAAAGACACACACAAGTGTAAGACACTCAATGCAATGTTAAATGGTATTGTGTTTAAGGACTTTGAATATATATTTAAGGTCAGAAAAGTGAAGATGGCATCCTATGCCCTTGGAAAACATAAAGACATCGAATGCAAGGATTCATTAGAAAACTATTTTTGTTAGTCCATAAAATGAATACCACTGGCATTCCGCAACGGTATTTCGCAAAACGGCAGTATAAAATGAATTATGGAAACATAAACACTACAGGGCCTTAATTCGAGTACATTCTGAACGCTCAAAACCTTGTTCATACTTTACCTTATTGGGTTGTTTCCCAGTGAAGGCCCATATTATAAAATCTTTTCCAGGTGTCCTTGCATATAGCGGAACTTTTTCATAACGTTCCTGTACTTTAGCTACTCGATCTATAACTTGCTGTGGTTTTGACTGCGGACACTTTACCTCATTTCTGTGCAATCAAAAAATAATGAATTTGACATAATACAGAATTGTTGACGAAAGACTACAGTAATCTTTACTTTAAGAAAGTTTTATAGCAACATTTGATTAAGATTTCTTATTATCATGAACAACTAGCCATGACTTAATGCTATTGAAATTGTTTCAGATCAAATTCAAACACTTCTTAGTCTTCCAAATATACTTGTCAAAGTCAAAGTCAATGTTTCTTTGTGTTTTGCAAAAGAACACTCGGAAGGGAACATGAGATTCACAAAAAGTTTAATCAAGAATATATATTCTTCCAAATTATAGGCTAATTCAACTGATTAACTTAAGTACACTATGTAATAATGCTTACGTGTTGACCCATATGGCTGTAACACCTTTTAGACGGAATCTTCCAAACATCATTCTTTTCCCCCTTCGATAATAGTATTTTGGCGGTCGAGCTGTTTGAAATTTATTCAAATTCATAAAGAATTAATTCTTAAGGAAGATGAGTAAAAAAAAATCAATATATCCAACTGTGTCAAGCTCTATAATATGCATATTGTCTTCTGTGTTATATGAACTGTGAACATGAATTGAAATTTCAATGCATCACACTAATTAAGGCTTGATTGAAAGTATTTTGATGATAATTTTCAATTAAGTACAATTCTTATTTCACAGTAAATCTGAGGCATATAAGCAAAAACAAACATAAAATACTAAATATTTTCCATTTAAAATTTGAGGTGCCATGTGCAAGTACTTTAGTATAACATCAAGATTAAATGTGTCAAAGATTAATACTGGCAACTGTCTTTCACCTGTAATAGTTTTAAACTATTTCATTGATATTTCAGCTGCATACCAAGAGTTTGTTCACATACCTGGTTACACTAGTGCACATATCATGTAAAAAAACGTAAAATGTTGAATGTTCCATACAGATGTTCAGATCCATTGCTCTTAAAGGCAAATGTTTATCAACCCCACAATTAACCGTAACATTTTTCAGGGGTCAAAATTTCGAAAACACTTATTTTTCTATACAAAATCCTAAATAGTTCAACTTATCTTAAAATGACTCATGTTTGTTCCTTTGCACTAAGTCAATATGATTGTGTTCATTTTATTCTCAGAGAGTCGATATGGAAATTGATTTAAAGGAATCAAAATTTTGAAAATTTTACTCTTTGTCAATTTCAACATGCAAAATTCGAATGTTTGCACGAGAGACCAGAAGACCTAAATATGAGGACAACAAGGAATTTTATGGATAATCAACTTCTTTATTGTACTGGTAGCGACGTTTCAGTATAGATTCTTATACCGTTTTCAAGCAGTGTTGTTGTCCTCATACCGACAACTTCTAGAATGCCACTCAAACAGCTTATTCGACGTCTACAAGTAGACGAGGCAATCCGAACTATCAACAATCTCACTCGTTTAGAGAGGAAATTCCTTGTTGTCCTTATACCGAAGACGTCTAGAATGCCACTCAAAGAGCTCAAACAGCGACCTAAATATGTTCAAGAATGGCTATTCAAAAACATGGGCATTGGGTTACATTAGTGTTGCTGAAGTTATTTAAATGAAACCCAAATTACATGACATTTGCACTACGATTAAATGGTACGAGAACAAACTTTCGGTATGCAGCTGTATTTCACTCTTCAGAAAAAAACATTTAGAGTAATCTCAGTCTGATTAAAATCGATCGTGTTCCGAGGAATATTAACTCGAGCTGGATTCGAACGTATTCTATCTATCAGGGGCTGTCCTCTCCACAACTGTCTGAAAGCACCCTCCTTTCTCGCATGTTCTGATGCAATCTCAACTAACCCATCACAATGACAGCGGCAAAGGCTTTCGGTATCAGTATCTAGGGGCAAGTAACTCCCGTTTACCATTCGTTTACCTTTATCGCCGCTATCTTTATTTTGAACGGGATGATGTGATTGGTCCGATAATGAGTAGGTTTTGTCTGCGCTAAACAGGTTCTAGAACGTGCGAGCAAGGAGGACGCTATCAGACTATTGTGGAGAGGAGAGCACCTGGTAGAAGATGTTGGAATTCCGCTATAGTCAAAATTTAAAACCTTTTATTGCTGGGATCACGGTCGATTTTAATCACACTGGATTAATCTTCACTAGTTAGCATTTTAGTTTACATAATGTCATGAATGATAAATCGTTTATTGTTTTGTTTTTATCAAGATAAGCAAGAGATGAGAAGTAGTTCCTGGATCAAACTAGTGTTCCTCATCTTTAGAAAAGATATTTGCAAAAGGAAAGGAGGAAATTGTAGTTATGCATAGATAACATATACAAATTAACTTTGAAACTTGAACACGTAAATGTCAATTTAAATCTCTCTCTCTACTAAATTTATCAATTAGATATTGTAAAGCATACAAAAACTCTTATGAAGTTTATCAATGCCTGATTATTAAATGTTAAAACTTACTGGAACAAATTCCAGGAATGGTTATATATTGCTGTATTTTAAAGCTAAAACCATCTCCACCTCGGATTTTGTATCTGTCTCCGACCTTGGGCACATTGTTTGTTTTTGTAACAACGTTACCAATTGTCGTCTTCTTCAGATTCTTTGTGTTAGCCTTCTTGAATCCTACAGACATGTTGACCCTCCTCCCTCCTCTAGATCTGAGTCGTCTGTATTGCTCTATCTTGGTATCTGTGGTGTTTGTGTTCCCAAGAAAACAGGTCAGGGTATTGAAGTCGTATACAGGAGAGGAACAATAACTCAAACTGTCACAACGTTCTTTACACAGATTCAGACCACATGGTTTGATGACATTGTTGGTAACGTAAGGTATTGACAGTAAAACAATTGCCATCCAAAACAGAACGTTCAAGTACACAGCCATTTCTTTTTATAAATCTGGTAACGTTATGCCTGTGAAATCGGTCAAACAGGACAAAGACATTCCTTTTTTTGTCTTTTTTCTAAGAGGCGAAATTAAATATGTCATAAATATTGAAAGTTATTTTTTGTATGCTTCTGTCCTCGTATTGATTTTGAAACTGAGCAAGTTACTTATTATTTGAACTGACCAGTCAAATGAATTAATTGATCAAGAAATCTTAAGTAGTAATTCATAGATTTATTTAGTTGATTTTATTGGAATACTTAATGTTTGCTAAAATGATGTGTATCAATAAAGTGAGAGCAGTCTATTATATCTTATACACTAAACAGATGCAATTTTTATTTCAGATTTGCATAAAAATTCTTAATAGCTTTCGCTGAAATAATTCTTAAAACACTCTGAACTGACTGGATCATGACATCTGGCATCTACGCTCTCAAGTACATATTGTTATGAGAATATGATTGTTCATATGTTAACATTGTGTAAAATATCTTTTTAACTTTTTTTCAACTTTTCAATGGGTCACACTCTTGTTTGGTTTGTTACGAATGCTGTTCTGGGGGCCGTTTCACAAAACACTAAGGTTACCTTAAGTCACTAAGGTAGCCTTAGTGCAATGTTGAAGGATGGCACTAAGGTTAACCTTAGCGTTAAGTTGCTTCGTGCAACGGACCCCTGGATATTTCTGTAATTGCCACGATATCTCAGACTGATTTACTTGTGGAAATTTCCAGAAGTGGGTATTTAATCTTTTTTGTAACTTTAAAGTCTGTTTTTATTATCGTTTCAATTCTGATTAGCATATTCAATAATTTTATTGGCAGTCAACCAATCCGTTTTTTAATTAAACAAGCTGAGACTTGTAACTGTAAATTTTCTTCCTTTAAACATACAAATTAGTGAAATGTCTAACACTATACCAAAGCGTGTTTAGACATGAGCACCAAGCGATGCCAAAGGTATGTTTGAAACTTACAGACAGACAGACAGACAGGCAGACAGATTATGGTTTGTTCCTGTTTCTCTGGGTTTGATAAGTATGAAAGTTCATGAAAGTCAAATGTGTTACATTGACTTTTGCCACACAAAATAATCTTTGCTCACATATCAAGAATATGTATTTTCATGTAGGCCAGATTAGATGCTTTGAATTTACATCATCTCAACTAGGGTACATGAATAACATGGGTATGAAACATTATTGGAACAAGCTTTTGTCACCAACATGGCAATTTTAAAGGAACCAATACAAATCAAATTCCATTTTATAAGTTTTATTTAAAAGAAAACGATATTTGATATTATTCAAAAACTCAGAAAGTAGTTAGCACTTGAGGGAGTATGGACATTAAGAAAGTTATCTGAGACATAACGTAAACAAAAGGTTTGTATATTCTGGTATCTGCTGGTGATGTATAATTGTCCGATGTCGCAGCAATTGTTCATGATTGTGTCCATATTATCATGTCGACCTTCATAAAACGTTTGTCCCATGAAATTCGGTTTTGTCACCGACAGCAGGTTCCTTGTTGAGTATAGTTCATGAAATATGAAGAAATATTGTGTGCTGTACATACATGTACTCACTCTGTACTCATGTACAACAACAGGTTCCTTGTTGAATATCCTCTGTGACAATAGTTCAGGAAATGGAAGGAAAAAAATGATCATAATATGTTTATTGTAACATTTCTTGCCACACTTGCTTCACAGTTCACTGTTAATATTTGTACTGATAATGTTTTACCTCCTTGATGCTTTCACGGCATTCCTGGAACAAAATATTAAAAACTTCAGATCAAAGAAGGTTTTGAATATTTGAAACATTGGTGTTTGACATTTTACTATATTATTGTATGACATGCTAAAAATCACTTGTCTCGAGGTCAGCTGATTGTGCTTCCAACATGGTGGTTATTGTCATTTGAACAGAATTAAGTTATCAAGATTTATGATATAAACCTTAAAATTCGAATCATGCCAAAATGACAAAGAACTAAAAAGAGCCATGCCTCTCGTTGTGCCATATGATGATATTACGGAAACTATTATAATCCCAATTGATGAATAAGCTTGCAAACGAAGGTCCAATGGTTCATGAGCTGTCTCAAGTACAATAATAATTCAGCCCATCTTCCCAGGGCAAGGTTAAAACGTATCGAGACATTCTCTCCTAACAGATGTAGCCCCGTCATACATTCCTATGCAACCTCTATCCGTGTCCTGTGCACAGTGAGAGTGTCTGGCAGTCCTGAAGAATTTGTTAATTCAAGTTTGTTGAATTTTTCCCCTTTATATTGCTAAATGTGCATTTGAAAATAGCATAAATGACTGAAACCATAAGTCATCATTAACTCTCATCCAATTATCATGAAATTCGATGTGCAGGTTTTTTTAGGTAACTGCACTTGAAGTTTGAGTTCCAGAGGGAATGGGTACATGGGATCCGAAAATCTAAAAAAGTTTAGGGAAAACAATATGGCATCGAAACTATTTGCTTAATGTTATAAAGGACTTGTTTTATATGAAAATTGGTGACTTTGACTTTAGCCGTTTTTGCTGATTATTTTTTTTTAAAAATCGTGAAGGAATCTGAAAAACGATAAAAAAACAACAACACGCATATCACAATAAGGGTGGAGACTCAATAGGCTGACTCCTTTAAGATGAAGTCGTGGTAGCTTTAAAATAGAGCCGGGCCATTATTTGTCTGAGTCTTAAAGTGGCACAAAATATGAGGACATTCGATGCAACGTTTTTCGATATTGGGTTTGATAGTCTGAAATGAAATACAAGTAACGAATTTAAGTGTATAATCAAGGTCACAAAAGTGAAAAATGCCATCCTATAACCTGGTAATGGTTGTACACAAACCTGAAGACATCGAATGCAAGTATTTATTAGTTAATATTTCATGTCAGAATGACCAGATTACCTGCTTTCGGCAATGATATTTCGCAAAACAGAAATAAAAAATAAACAATAGAAACATGGCCTTAATTCGAGGAAATTCTAAACTCTAAAAGTATTTGTCATATGTTACCTTATTGGGTTTTTTCCCAGTGAAGGCCCATATTATGAAATCCTTTCCGGGTTTCCTTGCATATTGTGGAACTTGTTCATAACGTTCCTGCTTTTTGGATATACTAACTACAATGTCCTTTGGTTTTAATTGTGGACAACTATCCTCATCCCTGTGCAAACGAAAAGTATGCTGTTAGAGTCAAATATGTCATGGTGTTATTTAATCAAGAAGGACTGGTTGTTTCCGGAGATCACTATCCTAATGCTTACCAGTTTAGTATAGTGACAATAAACGGATTAGTGTCGTGATTTGTGATCGAAAACCGGACAGTGGTGCGTTTCAATGATTCAAACGTAATTTCGGAAACTTATTTTCAGCAGACACAAAGACAAACATTGGTTGTTAGTGTTAAGCAGGTCCTTTAACTGATATACACGTAAATTGGACGCATAATTTCGAATTCTTAACATTTACAGAACCGTTTTCCGAGTATTAGTGAAAAAAAGAATATATCATAATTTTGTCCTTTTACAAATAGATATGCTAGTTATGGGAAGCAATTCTAACTTAACTTAGGTCATAAGGTATTATTGCTCCTATTAAAGCCTTACTGAAAATATTGAAACATACTCTGTGTCACTTTAAAGCAACAGTGGATTAAGTTTACTTATAACCATAAACTACTAGTCTTTTGTGTTTATGGCATAAATTTTTTTTCAGAACCAATTCAAACACTTTGAACACGATACTTGTGTCAAAGCTGGTAAGTGTTTGTAAAGGAACACTCTTAAGGAAACGATGAGATTAATCAATGTTTTCAATAAAAGGCACTTGGTGAAGTTATTTCAAAATTAATGACTAGCTCAATTCATTAACATATGAACATGTGATAATGCTTACGTGTTAACCCATATGGCTGTAACACTTTTTGGGCGAAATTTTCTATAAAGCAGTCTTTTTCCTCTTCGATAATAGAAGTAGGGTGGCCGAGCTGTTTGAAATTTATTCAAATTAATAAAAGAATTCTTAAGGAAGAAAAGTAAAAGAACCTTAAAATTTGCTCAAAAAAATACCGAGGAAAGGTGAAAGGTTAATTCAGGTTAAATGGACGTGAACTAATCAAGCCACTACCAACGTTTTATTTTTCAAAAGGTACATGTACATTTACAGGTGATTATTTAAAATACTACGTAATTGAGGGACCTACTTCAATATTCATTTACACTCAAAACGGCACTGCAGAATTACATGTACATGGCGCTGTATCTTCCCATCAAAACGCCTTGAACAACAGCAACTTGTGTCAACTTGTGTAATGTCAAAGAATTCTGTGTTGTAGAGCACATTTGCAAAACTCTAAATCCATATTTAAGTATATACACACACATATATATATATATGTAACATATACAGCTGCTGCTGTTCGCGTACTTGCGTATCCTAGTGCAAATACCATGTAAAATGGCATGTCTAAGGCAATCTCATTAAAATAAAATCCAAAATTGCTGCACTACGTTGGAGCATTTATATTTCAATTTAATGAGATTGGTCTTTAAGGCATCGTAGCATTGCGAATAGTGAAACGGATAACTTTGAATCTTCAATACAGAAGCAAACATCTAATGCACCTAACGAAATCATATGCCATCGCTTACAGTTAACCATAATATTTTAGGGAGGTCAATGAAGCAACCAAGGTTTAAGATTTCGAAAACAGTAAGTTTTATTTTTCTACGCAAAATACTTTATAAGTGACCAACAGCTTTAAAGTTAAGTTTGTTCCTTTGCAATAAGTCAATATCATTTTGTTGATTATTTTCATACATGTAGATAGTCGAAATGGAATATTGTAATCGAACTTTAAGTAAATCAGAATTTCGAAAATAGGACCCCTTATGTCTACTTAAACAAGATTTGAATTTTTGCACCAGAGAATAAACATTCCCACAAGGAGTTAAAGAATCCTTTATTCCATTCATTGTTATTTTTTTTACGTTCAAACCAAACCCAAATGACGTGATATTTGCACTTAGATACAGTAGTAAGTGAAAATACTTGTGAGCTGTGAAAAATGCACAACAGAGTCTAGTCTCAAGGTGGCCAAAAACTGGACATAACCGAGTTCCGATTTCCCAGCTACCTTGCAGGTTGAAAACTGGTTATCTGGCTCAGTTCAGACTTTCAGAGACGTATCCCAGTTCCGATTTCCCCGGTCACCTTGCAAGTTTGAATCTGTCGTACCTCCTTTAGATGTTTTATAGATAACTGTGTGTTCGGATCAAGAGGTCCGTGGTTCGAATCCCACCAGGGTCTCGGCAACTTTGTCTGCAATTGAGAACTGTCCTACACGCAGTCAGGTTTGGGTGAAATGCTACCCTGCATTTCAGTGCATTACCACCCATTGTCAGCTTGTTCCAGCTAATGTTCGCAGGTTTCACCGCAATGCATAGCCACAATGGTGTTGCGGGCTTATCTCTGCAATAATACTAGCAACCGAGAATTAAGTGAAACCCCATGCCACCATAGATAGCTGTGAAGCCTATTATGTAAAGGGTATGTTGCCTTTGTTAAAAAGCCAAAAAACTAATTTCTAAACAATTTTCATATTTTTTCTATTGAACTATTGAATATTATGATGCCAATACACTAATGAATATTCCAAAATTGGAAGTTCTCTAATGAGGCTGTATCATGTCGATTTCAATGTTGATTTGCTTTTTCAAATCGATTCACTGACGTTATGTAAAATCGTCTTTATTGGGATCCAAAATATTTTAGGTGACTTACTAACTGATATATAATCTCTTGTTTGTACTGTAAAAAAAATATTAGCGTAACTATAAATACGTCTAAGTTTCCCTTTCTAATGCAATTTTGCAAGATCTTGCGTGAGGTAAAAGCAAATCACTGGCCATTTCAGAACTGCGTTAAGAGGCATTTGCCACTTAAGATATCCTGTTTATCTAACTGTAGTAGCTTTCCATATACAAAAAAACATTATGCAAAGGCATGATTGAGCAATGCCAAAGGCACAGTTTGATTCAAAAGGCTGTATTTTGTTGTGAAGACAAATTTGAACATACTTTTGTGATGCAGGCAAAAGGATATTTGGACTGCTTGGTTTTCAAATATATAAATGTAGTCGAAACAATTTTTCCTAAATAGTCGCATAGAGCTTAAATTGTGTATTTCAAAATTGAGGTGCGATGTTTTAGTGGTTGAAATCTTAAATGTAATATTAAGCTAAAATAATTTTTGTCGACGGTTGTTACTTGCGACTGTCTTGTTTCAAATTATTTCATTGATATTATTTGTTTTGTAATATTTGATTTAGAATAGTCTTAATTAACCAGCATAATATTCTACATAAATGTCACACATTTTCAATCGTTTACTGTTTACTGTCAATAGAGGACAGAAAAGAGATGTGCAGTTCCTCCTGAATCAAATTGGTGTTCCTCATCTTTACGTGAGATGAGGTGAGTTGGTGTTTAACGCCGTTTTCAAGATTATTTCACTTATATCGCGGCTGCTAGTATTATTGCAGGGAGAAATCCCGCAAAACTATTGTGGCTATGTATTGCGGTGAAACCTGCGAGCATCGGCTGGAACTAGCGAACCATGGGTGGTAGGCTACTGCGCTGAATTTCAGTGTAGCATTGCACCAAACAGTTCTCTACTGCAGACAAAGTTGCCGAGCCCCTGGCGGGATTCGAAACACGGACCTCCTGATCCGTCATCTTTAGGAAAAGATTTGTAAAGGGACAGTAGAAAAATCAACATGGAGTACATATTAAAATTCTTTGAAACTTGAACACGTAAACATTTCAATTTCAATTTCTCTCCTACCTTTATTAGATATTTTCAAGCATACAAAAAAATATGAGATTTTTAAAAATAGTTAATCACTGATTTGGTTGAAAATGTAAAAGGAAACTTACCAGCACAAATGCCAGGTATGATCAGAGATGGTTTTAATTTATAGGTAAAACCATCTCCAGCTCTGATTTTGTATGTTTCCTTGTTTCTACTGTTAGGTTTTGTAACATTTGTCACTTTCAGCAGACTCCTTGTGTAAGCCTGCTTGAAACCAACAGGCACTTTAACCCTCCTTCCATCTCTGGATCTGATGCTTCTGTGTGACTCTATCATCTTTGTATTTGGTGTCTGTGTTCCTAAGAACACAGGTTATGGTCTTGAAGTCGTACACAGGAGAGGAACAATAGACTAAACTGTCACAATGTTCTTTACACAGCTTCAGACCACATGGCTTGATGACATTGTTGATAACATAAGGTATTGACAGTAAAATAATTGCCAACCAAAACATAACGCTCAAGAACGCTGCCATTTTTTATAAATCTGGTAAGGTTATGCCAATGAAATGGGACAAAGACATTCGGTTTTGTCTTTTTCTTGGAGGCGATATTAAATATTGAAAGTTTTTTTTTTTTTTTTTTTTTTTTTTTTTTTTTTTTTTTTATTTCCCATAGGTTACAGAGTTTGAGCATAATATATGGACATAATATATGGACATTCATAGTGAAAATATCTATCTAAATATATTGATTGTTGTACATTATTCCATGAATACTGGTATCAGTGGTTTCCATTTGTTGTTAAAATTTTCCAATTTGTTATTTCTTTTGAAAATGTATCTTTCAACGAGAAAGATTTCTTTCAAAGTCTTCAGATAGTTTTTTAATTTCGGTATCATCCTTTTTATATTACATAGGTTGACATATTTCTTTGCAGAAATAATGATTTGATTTATTAGAGTATTGTTGTATAGTGTTACAAACCAAATCAAGTATTTTGAAATCATTATTTTTTTTTCTAAAAAGTTATTCATCCAAAGTTGAAGTTCAATCCAAAATTTTGAGGTTTCATAGCACTCCCAGTATACATGGTCAATGTTCTCAGAAGCATCATTACAAAAACTACATAAGTCATTGTCGACAAGATTCATTTTTAACAATTCTTTTTTCGTATAAACAACTCTTTGCAAAAATCTGTATTGAAAATCAATCAGTTTAACATCCTTCAGTCCATATCTATAAGAGTTAAAAATACTATTCCAGTCAAACTCACAATCTTTAAAAATGGTTTCCCACTTTTCACTCACATCAAGTTTTGTATTCTTGTAAATCAGCTTATCATAAAAAATTCTTGATCCTTTGGTAGATTTAAGGATATTTCTTTGGTAAATATTGATGTACAAATCATTCGTAGGAATATTTCTTGTATTTTTTATATGATATTTCCAACAGCTGGGTAAAATGTATAGTAAATAATTATAGTCAAGTATTGTACCCCTTATCTTGAATTTTAGTTGTAATTTATCGAATGGCATAAATCCATGTTCATCACATAGGTCTTTAACTGTCATTAAACCTTTTTTGGCCCAGTTCCTGATAATATAGTTGCAGTTTTTATAGTTATGGTTAAGCCATAGTGGTTCTGCTAGAAATTCGTCAACATTATTCCCTTCAACAGTTAGTTTCTTACAGTAATTATTCCATGCTCTTAGAACATCTTTCCAAAACGGGTTTTTTATACTTAGAATTTTGTCTATATTTGCCCCATATTTTAAAATATCGTCAAATGGAATATTACATGGGTTATTATCAAATGATTTTTTACAATAAAATCTGAGGGTAGATAGTTTTAGGGCCTCAATAAATAGTTTTATATCAACCATGCCCAAACCCCCTTCTGTCTTTAGTCTTTTTAAAGTGCTTCTTTTTATCTTATCTCTCTTATCATTCCATATGAATCTAAAAAAAGTCTGTTCAAGAGAATGTATAAAGTCATCAGGAGGGTTTGGCAATGAATTGAAGATATGGACAAGTTTTGAGAGGGCTAATGTTTTAACGACAGTGATTTTTCCTGGTAGTGTTAGATTTCTCTTTCTCCATATTGCGAGTAATCTGTTTATTTCTTCCAGCTTTTTCTTTGTATTGATTACCCATAGTTCAGACAAATTTGGGGTAAATTTTATTCCTAGTATTTCAAACTCTCCTTTAACCCATTCAATTTTCAGATTTGTACACAAAGTTTGTTCACTACCTGTCTTAGAGCCAAACCATATTGCTTTTGTCTTATCTATATTTATTTTCAAGCCGGACATCTTGTAAAAATTATTTATTGTTTCAATAGCTGCATATAGACTCTCTTCAGTACCATCAAGAAATAGTTGTGTATCGTCTGCATATTGACCTAGTTTGTACTCCTTATCATCAATAACAATACCTTTAATTTTTTTATTGTTTCTTATCATACATCCTAAGATTTCAGCCACAAATAGAAAAAGGTAAGGTGAGAGAGGGTCACCCTGTCTACAGCCCCTTTCATTATCAAAGAATTCAGATAAATGGCCATTTTGTATTACACACGAAGTTGTGTGATATGTTAGAACATTAATCCATTGTATTATTTGCGGACCAAAACCAAATTTATGGAGGACCGTATTAATGAAATTTTTTGAGACTGTGTCAAAAGCCTTTTCAAAGTCAATTAAAATGAGTAATCCAGGAGTCTTTCTTGTTTTTGTTTCAAACATGAGGTCATATAATAGTCTTGTATTTTCACTTATAGTTCTACCTGGAATAAAACCTGTTTGATTCCCATGTATTAGTATATCTAAAGTCTTTTTTAGACGATTTGTTATACATGAGCTTACTATTTTATAAACAGCATTCAACAGAGTAATTGGTCTCCAATTTTTTAACTGAGTTTTTTCTTTATTGGCTTTTGGTATGCATGTTATGACTCCCCTTTTCATAGTTAAAGATAACTCCTTTTTGGTGAAAATCTCTTTTACAACTCTAAAAATCCACTCTTTTAGGTCTTTCCAGAAGAATTTAAAGAAATCAATCGGGAATCCATCAATTCCTGGACTTTTATCATTTTTCATATTTCTTACGGCATAAGTGATTTCATTAATATCAATGTCTTTTTCCAATTCTTCTCTCATTTCATCATTCAAAACTGGTGTATTCACATTATCTAAACAAATATCATCTTCTAGATCATTGTTTGAAGAATAAAGATGCTTATAAAAACATTTCAGCTCTTTTAGAATAAGGTCAGTGTCTGTAATCTCTTCATTTTTTTCAGTAATAATAAACTTCACATCATACACGAGAGTTTCCTTGGCCACTGGGACTTTGAGGAAAAATAGCATGAGTCGAGTGTTCTTCTTGCTTTTTCTTGGAGGCGATATTAAATATTGAAAGTTATTTGTCTATTCAGAACGCTCAATTAATTCATTCTTTGTCTTTTTCCGAGAAGTAGAAATTAAATGTTGAGAGTTATTTTTTCATTGGTTTTGTGTCCTTATGTATTTTGAAACTGAGTATTTTTCTTTCAATATATGATATGACATGAATTGTTTCAGTGGCATTCCAGAAGTTGGTAGTATAAGGACGACAATGATACATGGATATACAACTTCTTTATTACACAGTGGCGACGTTTCGGTAGAGATACTTATGTCGTCATCAATCATATGCTTGATAACGGTATAAGGATCTATACCGAAACGTCGCCACTGTGTAAGAAAGAAGTTGTATATCCATATATCATTGTCGTCCTTATGATATGACATGTCGAACGGTTTTCTTTATACTCAATCCATTTGTATAACAGGCATTTTAAAAGTTTTATTCAAACTACTTTTCATACAGGGTTTGAATGAAGATTATAAGGCTTTGTAGTGACAAAGTGAGAGCAATGGATGATGTTGTATAAACTACAGTGGTGTGTATCATTATGCAACTTAATAATCTCTTGACACTTTTTTAAATTACAGAAATGTGTTTCGATGGTTCGGACCTCACATCCCTATACCCTTTCGAGAAGTTCGAAAAGTTGAAAAGAGGTTAAAACCACAATCAAACACCCCCCCCCCCCCCCCCCCCCCCCCCATTTTTTAAATAGGTGATTGAGCAGAACAAAGTTAATGAAAACCAATTTTATCATAAAAGCACTTGAAACATAGATTCTTATATAAGTTGCAGCTTATGCAATTTTTATAGGAGCAATATCGATGCTATTTTAAATTATAAACGCTAACAGATATACAGCTGCATATCAATTTGAAAGTTTAATCACTTTCTACTGTATCTTAGTGCAAATATCATGTAATTTGGGTTTAATTTAAATGTAAATTAAACAACTTCAGCAGAACTAACACAGGATCTCAAATTGTCAATGTGTAAAGTAGATATTTCTTAATGTTTTGTGGGATTGTCTCGTCTCTCGAGCAAAAATTCGAATTTTGGCATGATTAAATGGACAGAAGGGGTCACATTTTCGAGATTACGATTTCCCAAAATATCCATTAAAATGTTCTATTTTGACTTTTGGAGAACAAAATCAGAAAACTCCTATTGACTTAATGCAAGCGATCAGATATGACCTGTATTTAAAGGTGTTAATCACCTGATAAGGAGTTTGTAGAGAAAAATAAAAATTACTGTTTTCAAAATGTTGACCCCTGGTCACTTTAATGACCTGCCAAAAACTGTTACGGTTAACTGTTGGGTATGGAATACGATTGCCTAAAGATACAATGGATCTGCTCTTCTGTATTGAAAATTCAAATTAATCCATTTCTTTTTCGCAATGCTACGATGCTTCAAAGACATGCCAAATTATATGATATTTGCACTACGATTCGGAGGTATGTGAACAAACTTTTGGTCTGCAGCTGTAGTACTGATATCATAACTGATTGGCCTCCAGATAGAGACAACGATTATCTACGACATCTTGAGATAGAGTAGTAGACCTCTACTCACCACTTAATTGTTTGTGAAATAATACAACAGTTATCACTTTCTTTAATTCTCAATATTCAAGTGAAATTATGTTCAAGGTGATTTTGCCACAAACTTTCCTTGGATGTATCTTTCAAAGAGTCTATTTTACTCCACAATATCATGAATGAAGCTGGAAGGACATTTGGAAGTGATATGCATCGGGAAGACAAGTTTATCCGGATAATAACTCCTTAAGTGTTAAATCCTTGACATTTCAGGGTATGTGATCATTCAATTGCACATCTTAATTAATCATGTTTTGAACTTCTTTCAATCAATCAATGTTTATTTCTCGAAAACCACCCACGAAGGTACAAGAGAATAAAAACAGACAGGGATGGTGATATCAGGAACACAATTCATTTTAGCTTTTCGTAAACAATACGTAGATATTTCGACAGGTTTTTAATATCTGATATTCTTTTAGAACATATAAGGCTTTTGTATTTGTACATAGTCGGGCATTTTAAGTAATATTCATTGACATAGAGACGTCGTTCTGTTTCAAAAGCTTTACAGTTGAATACGTAATGTATTTAAACTGGTTCACTTTATTAAAAATTTCATTGTCTTGCAATTGGAAAGATTTTTATTTGCTCCCTGACATCACTTTATATATCTACATATTACATATGAGTTCACGCTACTTAAATGCGCTTAGACAATGTTTGATTCTTAGATTTACAGTTGATATGAAATATCCATGTTAAGGAACATGATCTAAAATTACCAACTGTACAATTAATATCACTTAAGAGATGAATCTTACAAGTTTGAGGATTTACAACGTGCACGATTTTTCCCAAATGTTATTCTGAATAAACATTAACGATAAAAGATGTTTCTATCTATTATCTTTAATTCAATCCATTGAACCACTTTGAAGTGTCGATAATAATTATCAACATTCTTCATTATAACTATTGCAAACTCATTAAGGCCATTAAGTCTAATGTACTAATTTGTACACTAATGTATTTCAAAGATTATGATGATAAAGGTATTGAATTATTCATTATTATGAAGGGCGTGTCAAATCATAAGACATTTGCTTTGAGGTCTCGATCAAAGTTAGGACATCACTCAAGTTTACAGCTTATATTTTGCGTTTGTTTTGACCTGTTTACAAATTTTTTTAGTAAATTAGACCTTCAATTTCAAAATGTTAAGAGATAAAAAAAAGTAGTATTATCTACTACAGGCTTGTAACTGCGTAACGGTAACCTCTTTGAGTTGTGAAATGCCGAGATGAACAATAAGTTACAATTAAGATTTTTTTCAGAATATCTCCTTTATTTATCGATCATGTTCTCAACAGCAATTACAATGAATCAGCATTGAATATCAATCAATTTAATTAACATTCATTATAAGTCTGAGTTCATTACGCATATCTACATTGAAAAGCAATCAATTTACTGAACACGTATTACAAATCTGAGTACATAAGGTATATCTGCTTTGTTAAACAATACATTTACTAAATATCAATTACAATGTAAAATGTATTACGTGAATCAACATTGAAAAGCAATCAAATTATTAACATTCATTCAAAATATCAGTATATTGCGTGTATCTTCATTGAAAAGCAATCAATTCACTAATCATCAATTACAAGTCTGAGTTTATTACGTATATCTCCTTTGTAAATCAATCAACGTCCTCAACATAAATTAAAATGCAAAGTGTATTACGTGAATCAACATTGAATAGCAATCAACTTAATTAACATTACATTGAAAAGCAATCAATTTACTGAACATGTATTACAAGTCTGCGTACATTAGGTATATCTGCTTTGTTAATCAATAACTTTACTAAACATCAATTACAATGCAAAGTGTATTACGTATATCTCCTTTGTAAATTTATCAATGTACTCAACATCAATTACAAGTCTGAGGATTTTACGTATATCTACATTGAAAAATTACCATATTTATTAACATTCAATTGAAAGGCAAAGTATGTACTCAACATCAATTACAATTCAAAGTACATTACGTGAATCAGCATTGAATAGCAATCAATGTTATAACATTCAACTACAAGTCCAAGTATATTACGTATATATCTACCTTTTATTCAATCAATGTGCTCAACATCGATTACAATGCAAAGTGTATTACGTATATCTCCTTGGTAAATCAATCTATGTACTCAACATCAATTACAAGTATAAGTCTATTACGTATATCACCTTTGTAAATCAATCGTGTACTCAACATCAATTACAATTATAAGTATATTACGTGAATCAGCATTGAATAGCAATCAATCTAATTAACATGCAAATACAAATCTGAGTATATTATGTTTATCTACATTGAAAAGCAATAAAGTTACTGAAGATCAATTTTAGGTGTGAGTGTATTACGTGTATCTGCTTTGTATATCACACAATTTCACCTAACTTCAACTGGAAGTCAAAGTATCTTACGTGAATCAGCATGATCACTTTTAGGATTCTAGAAAAGCATGACGTGCCATCTAACCCAGTGTTTCAACTTCCCTCTACGCTATTACGCGACATAAATGTACGGTCAATTAACTAATTTAACTAATATTCATAATAACTGGATTCAACATGTCGACCTTTTAACATATATAGGGCCGTTATCCAATTACCACTGAAAACAAGAACATCCAAAAATGTTGGCAATTTAAAGACAAACGATGCAAGTAAAGGGAAGCGATTTTAACTTAACTCGGGTCATGAGGTTACTTGGCTCTTACCAACGCCACATAAATATCACGAAACATACTCTGTGTCACTTTAATACAAGTTAGAAACTCCAATATCACCGAATGTGACTTCCAAACAACAAAAACGATAATAATATTGATAATTAATTGCCTAATAAGGGACTTTGGGACACTAATAAAAATCATTACAATTTATTTATATAAACAAACACAATGGTAACAGTTTGAACTCATTTTAAAGTAATATTTCACGTGTTTGCTTATAGGTTGGTATCTTAAACAACCAGGATTCATGGTATGCCAATGATACCAATATTCCTAGATGAAACAGACAAACGTTTTACTTTACGAAATTGTAACTTAGACTTGCATTCGTAAACATGGCCATGATTTGAAACTGTGAAAAATAATTTGCCACCAGATTCAACGGCATATGTTGCTGGAACAGAAAATAATTCCTCCGATCCATTTGTAGATGACCATTTGAATAAAGATTTGTTTCTTGTGTAGTACAGATGAATGCCCCTTTCATCATTATACAGTGACAGAACCATTGCATTACTTTCAGTTGGTAAGTAACCGAGTAACAACCCCCTGTAGTCGTGTCTAGCTACTGATTTATCTCCTATACCGATAAACAAAACAGCATTTGCTGAATCTACAACAATCGATGCCATATCCAAGCGTACATAAAACGTTAACAGTTTATGGAAACCATTTCCATTGGTTGTCATACGTACAAGCAGAATCTTGAATCGATTCAGGCTTTGTCTTTTAGTTTCAGAGATAGAGAAAAAGAATACTAGAAATTTTTTCTCATCAACTGCAAATGTTTTTGTTGTCATGCGTTTCCTCAATACACTGACGTGGCAAGGTTCACCCACACAAACGATTTTGGAATCTGTAGATGCCAGGTATTTTCTTTCTGACTTGATAAACACCAATGCAGTAAGACGTGCCGGAATTGGTATTGAGAATTCAACATGTCCGGACTTCACATCATACACGAGAGTTTCCTTGGCCACTGGGACTTTGAGGAAAAATAGCATGAGTCGAGTGTTCTTCTCGCTTTCTGTGCAAAGTAAAATAAACTTATTGAATATAATTCGTGATGTCAGTGCTGAAATCAAGTTTAGATAATATAACATTGTTATAGCTGGGGTCAAATTTCTTTTAATTGCAAAACTTCTTTTGTTTTTCGGGTCAAGTACCTTGCAAGATCAAACCCCACAACTTAGAAGGCGACAGTGTAATCTTGAATATGACAGTGTTACATTTGCTTATTATCAAAATTGCATGTATTCTAACTTAAGACAAGATAGTCTTGTGACTTATCTAATTTCATTTTTGTTTTGGAATTTAAGTTTACTTATCAAAAGTTATAAGTACTTACAAAATCAACATTTTCTAGCAAAATAGTAAAGAATGTATACCTTTCCCGGTCATCGCTGAATAGTGCTTGTTTTGTAGAGGGTCTGGACCCTTTGTAGAGTTTTGCTAAACATGAAACGGAAAATCAAAATGTTTGCTTTGTAATATGTGTTATGGGCACAATGCAACGGGGGATGATTGATAAGAATTAATTCTCGAGCCATCCGTCACATTGACTCAACGCCTTGCACGTGACCGTTACGTTCTATAACTTTGTAACCAACTTTTAATACATTCGTTGACATTTTTTGTTTTGGGTCTATTTATATGACAACATTTACCAATTTTATCGAGCCGCAAGCTGTGATCTGATATCTGCATTGAGAGATTCTAACCCCGAAAGCCATGCCTGATTCACGGTAAATTGTTTAGGCACTTTGGGGTAATGTGCCTTGCAGGTGTCACAAATAAAAAGGTGGTCAGTTGACCTGAAGCTCTTAAGACTAACCCCTCGCGTAATTGGCACAAGAAACGATTTCAATTTAAGATCTTTGGTAATGGCTGTCGAAACTTGACAAAGAGTCAAAGGCGTTCAGATAACGCCCAAGGAATAACTAGTCTAATTTGGAGCTAATCCTTGCAGTTTCCTTATTATAACAAAGGCTTGAACTTGAGTCGACCTCTTTCAGCCAGGGACAAAGAAACAGTTGAAATGGTGGAAGTCGACCACAAAGAAGGCAAAGACTGCTCCGTCAGCAGCAAAGGAGAAGGCCTCAGTAGTTAAGTTAGGCATGAAATTAACAAGACTAGACAAGACTAACCAAAGGTGTTACTTTCCAAGAAGATAGTTCGCCTGAACGAGGATTATATGTTTCCATGCAAACCATCAATGACTGTGATTTTTAACTTCTTTAGAATCCACCCTACTTCCCTGATTTAGCTCCCTCAAACTCCTATCTCTTTGAGCTCTGAAGACATGTCTTCCGGAAAGCTTTCCGGTCCAATGATGACGTTATTGACGCCATGAAACAATTTCTACACGTCCAAGACACAGGCTTCTAAAGAACTCTGCAACATCGAAGGTAGAAGTGTATCGCCTTAAAGGACGACTATGTTGAACATGCATTTGGTTTGAATTCTTTCTTTCTGTTTAGGACCACAACTTATCAATAAACCCGTAAAGTCATCTTTAGGAAATTTATGATTTTCGTTGAGCTTATCTCTGAAATACAGTTGACGATTATTCCTAACGTTATGAAACTCATTTTAACCGTTAACTTGTAACTGCTATTGAAGATTTGTTGAGTCATTGTACAACTATTCTTGGAAACGACACCTATTCCGTACGATTCTTTATCAGTCTCGTTTACCTGCAACCTGTAAAAAAACTTAGTTTCCTTTCATAGGGACAGTTCATCGTAATCATCATCATCAACGCCTCTACAACCATCATTGAAATTAGAAAGTTTGCAAATGATCAACTGTTTTATAACCAAATTTATGCAAAGATATAAATGACATTTACTGATTACCTTTGGTTCATGGAAACAAACTCCATCCCGCATGGCTTCACACATTTGTAATAGAACTTGACACTTTGTCCTGTATGATTTCTGACCCTTGGTCAGGCACCCATGTTGACCGGTCAAGCTCGAACACATCTGAGTACCAACAATATCGTTAACCTTTCCTTTTACAGAATATGACACGTACAGAAGAAAAAAGCAACTAAGAGAAAACATCTTGATTCTCGTTCACAATTGTTCTTGAAGAAACCGCTTTGGTATAAATGATTGTCTACACCAATATGATTAATAACTGAGATATAAATAGATGCGCTGAGTACCAGAAATACACTATAGTAGTCTAAGACCTGAAGCTGTCTGACAATAGCGCAGAAGTCAATAGGAATATATTTTTGAGTTTGCTTATAGATTGTAAGTTATTGACTTCCCATTTTTATCGCTGAAAAGCATAATGAATTAATGACATATGTACCAAATAACTCTATGTTGTAGATACAATCTATCGAAGAAATTTCTTCAAATATCTCAAACCTGAGAAGTACGTTAAAACATTGTATAATATGTATAAATTATGTATGCTAATTTTCATTTTCCTTGAAGAGAGAACAAAATTTATCATTGTTGAAAATGTACGATATCATTAAAATGGTATCGCGGAAGTCTTAGTTTAGATACAAATCTCCGTGTGTTAAGTGTAACCGACCAATAGACAGAGTAGTTAATTTCCTTCAGTAGAATACAATTTCTACAAAACCTGAATAATTTTGTATTATAATTGTTTCGCTTGTTATATGCCTAATCATTAACCTGCTTAGCAAAACTTATTAAATGGAAGATCGTTTGGTGTCATCTACATATTCGATTTTCATTCGGATTCGATGTCTGACAAATCACTCTTTATCTACAAATGGAATGTTGTCTAGCATTATTTCAATATTTAGATCTTTTTCATCTGTCCTATTGGTTTCTCTGTGTTTTATTTAGATATTCCTTTATTTATGACCATTCCAGCTGGATTTTGATACATTTCTACCTAGGTGAAATCAAACTCTCTTGCATGTCCCTAAGTTTGTTTATAAGTACTGTGGCTTTCGCCAACTAATAACCAGTAAATGTCACAAAAGAGTTTATTAATAAAGTTTATTAACTGAAAACATCCATGTGGTAAAATTTCAAAGGAATCTTAATGTTAAGTTTTAGTGTCGCAAATATTAAGCATTCAAAATCGTGAGTTGAAAGGTTGCTTATCAACATGAAATGTTGAATGTTCTCATTTAAGCTTTTCGTTTTAAATGTAGGCTTAAATAACGAATGTAAGAAAAAGATAACCGAATTAGCTCTAAGAGAAACTTTGATTTTTTTAATCATTTATCTTAACCATAACTTCATGGTATCTTTAAACGATTACTCGTTTGTATACATAGTTGACGAATGTAGGCAAATAAATCACCGAATTGGACCTTTAGAAACTTCGACTTAGTCTTGAGATAAAGTTATTGAACAAAGATGGTAATTCTGCATGTGTATATCTATTTAATGTTGTTATATGTATTTTCTCTTTTAAATGGAAGAGCTCAGGTTTTAATAGTATGCCTATTGTATATTTGAACTGAATAGTCAGGCCTTCCGCAAACATAAGTGCATCATCGCTCTACAAAATCATATGCTGCACATGAGTAAATATCATAGAAAAATACTGACCGGATTTACATTGCATAATTTTGTAAATGAATTTGAATTGAATATTCACAGTAAAGATAAATTAGGTGTTTGAAGTCATTTACTTTTCCCCCGTAGTAGAATCTTGTAATTTAATATGTTCATTACATTGTCCACCATTTTTTACATACCATTAGCATTGCCAAGAGCAACCTTTTCCATGTAAATTATTTTCATATTTTCATTTCACTTAGAATTTATTTCTTTTTTAATAAAAAAAAGGCTCTCTATTTGCATTTTCGGTTAATTAACTCAGTTCAGTTTTACAACAATTGAAATTTCTGGATAAAGATGTTATATGCCCGATCAGAAATGTTTAGAAAATTCAGAAAGTAAATTATACCATGATTGCTATGATGGATAAAGAACATGGACGGATTAAGGGAGCTTTAGCAAGAGTACGTAGCAAGTATGTATGTATGTATGAATGTAAGTATGTATGTATGTATGAATGTAAGTGTGTATGTATGTATGTATGTATGTATGTATGTATGTATGTATGTATGTATGTATGTATGTATGTATGTATGTATGTATGTATGTATGTATGTATGTATGTATGTATGTATGTATGTATGTATGTATGTATGTATGTTGTGTATGTATGTATGTATTATTTTAAAAAGAAGAAGATGAAGTTGAATTACATTTGGCTTCTTTTCAGACAAAACAGAAATCCGGTCTTGAATTCCCCGTACTTCTTTCTGGAGCACTTCATTTTCGGATTTCTTCGTCCTGCTTCTTAATTCAACTCCTTCCATTAGAGCGATTATACATTAAAATAGTAAAAAGAATGTTCAAACTCTATGGTAGTATATATTAAAAAGAAAGGTAATTCAACTTCATCTTCTTCTTTTTAATGTATGTATGTATGTATGTATGTATGTATGTAACTATGTATCTATGTATGTATGTGTGTATGTGTGTATGTGTGTATGTATGTATGTATGTGTGTATGTGTGTATGAATGTATGTATGTATGTATGTATGTATGTATGTATGTATGTATGTATGTGTGTATGTATGTATGTATTTATGTTTGTTTGTTTGTATGTATGTATGTATGTATGTATGTATGTATGTATGTATGTATGTATGTGTGCAGTATGTATGTAAATGTGCGCGTGCACATGTTTTGTGCGTGTGTATGAATGCGTGCGTATGCGTGTATGTGTATGTGTTTGTGATAAATTCGAAAGAGCATCTTCGTCTTGCTTTGTTAAAACCCTTTTATTAGCAAAATGCTTACAGAATATGTATGGCATTTGTCAAGAGACAAATATTTCATTATTCATAATCTCATTTTTGCTCTTGGTTCGCAGATGTTGAAAATGATAAAGCTACTCTCAAAACAACATATGGCCTTATGGATTTTCTATATTATTGAATAAGTTATAATTTTCAAAAATGCTCAACATCAACGCTACCTCCCGCTGAGCAATAAGTTTGAAATATAGATAATGCATTCTGACTTTAAAGGAAGACTTCGTTCACAAAAGAATTGAGCTTCATCGTTATCGACCCGGGCCTTACATTTGCAGACAAGCGTTTAAGATTGACCAGCAATTGATTAGCCCGTGTTTATACCGAAGAGTCTCATTTCTACAATGGACGCAGTCTCTGTCGAGCGTGCCACCTTTTCCCTGCCTCTCATCAAATGTTCTTTTATAAAATGGCATCAATATCAAAAGTAAAAATTATGCACTTTCCATTCATGCAGTCTGATTAAAATCGACCGTCTTCCGAGGAATTAAATTTTAAAATATTGACCCTAACGGGATTCGAACGTACTCTATCAGGGGGCTTTCCTCTCCACAACGGTCTGAAAGCATCCTAGTAGCTCGCACGTTCTGACACCAGTTTAGCGCAGACGATACCTAGTCATAAGCGGACCAATCACATCATCGCGTTTAAAATAAGGATAGCGGCGATCAAGGTTGACGAATATTAAGTGGGAGTTACTTGCCCCTAGATATTAATACCGAAGGCTTTTACCGGAGTCATTGTGATTGACTCGTCGAGTTTGCGTCATCTTCAGACCACATTTCAGACCGTGGTGGAGAGGAAAGCCCCAAATAGTGTTTTTAGCCTAGTCGCTGGTTGGCTGGAGGTCCCCGGTTTCGTCAAAAACATTTGTCAAATTTCCTGATCCAAAACACAAGTTATTTTACGAATCACCTTCACTATGAGAAACAACTATTTAAAACTTTGAACTTGTTGACAGGTGAGTTTGTTAGTTGAACACCGGTGTTCATTAATCTTACCACCTGAGCACGAGCAAAACACGCTGTTCAACTTAGTTACCGACCTTAAGAAAACAATAGGGTTGAATGGTAACTACTGTTAGAACCATCGGCACAAGAGCGTAGCAGAACTTGACACTTGGTAGGAACCTCTCCCCGGATGTATCCTCCACACCAGAGTTGTTCCAACATGTTCCGGCACATCCGGGTCACCGATATAGACTCAGAAAGCACCCCTTGTATAGGAACTAAGATTTTGACAAACAAAGAGTGAGGTATTGAGGAAACATCTTTAAGGAAATATGTTAGGCAGAAGTTTTCTTGCTCCTTGTTTACCTCGTGCTTTATCCTCTTCTACAATTTCATCGATCTGGTTACTGTGAATGCTGACAATCATGACACGATAAAATTGATACATCACCAATGGACCCATTATAGCTAACAAAAGTTCCATAAATGTATATAGATTACATTTTTGTTAGTCGATTATTCAAAAGATAAGACGACGAATGTATTGAATGTCTACTTTTGACTGAAGCTATCAATAGTTAAAGAGATTCATCGAAAATGTTCTATGCACATCTGAAAGAAAGTATCGCAAATTTTTTTGGGATGTCCGCTCATGTATAGCTATCCGTTTGCGCACATAACGGTTTTCCATTTATTTAAAAGTTTTCTTGTCTGTGACAATTGCCTTACAAAACTTGGAATGATCATAATGGCCTCACAAGCAGCTTTTGTCAAGTCGAGGGAACTATTGCGGCAGTTTCTAATGATAGCAGCAGGTTTAAAGCTAGACTGCATCCATGATAGAAATGAGACTCATCAAACCTTTCAATCAATCAATCAAACTTTAGCGCTTGTCTGCAAACGTCAGGCTTATTAACTCGGGTCGATAGCGATGAGTCTAATATCTATTTTGGACTCAGTCTCGCTTTAAAGTCGTCTACCCCATGATATTTTACAAAATTCAATCAATTGATACAATTTAACATCGTTTTAATCTATAATTTGAAGATGATAAGACTAGAAATGTATTGAATATCTTAAGATCTTCATTATAGACTCAAGCTGTCATAATTAAAGAGGTTCCTTGACAGAGTTCTCATGTACTCTTCTATGGTACGAAAAGTTCCACCATTAAGAACCCCACTTATCTGCTAATGTCTTATGCTGCACAACAAATTAGATTAAAAGTTAACTAACGAAAAGACATCACTATATAACCAATTTTAAAGGTGAATATCACTTTCTAGATCAGATTATTATCTTTCAGCATTATTAACACAACAGATCTGTGTACGAGACCTTAGCGTCGAGACGATATATCATGAAAGTATTGCACAGGATCATGCGAGACGAGTATCATCGTGACATCATTGTTGCGATACAATACGTATCCCAATTCTCTACAGTTTATGAAAAAGAATATATGAGAAAAAAATTGTAATGTTAATTCTTTTCAACCAATTTGTTAACATGAATTAAAATAACAAAATCAGAGAGACTGTGAAACTTCGGATAGAGTATACGAAATCTTAAATATGTTAGGTTTATGAACTCGTTTTAATTTCTAGAATAAGTTGTTTTTAAATCAAATTATATACTTGTCTGTTAATACTATAGGGATATACATGCACGTCGACTTCCTTCTATATTATGCTCACCTATCAAATGAGAGATAATATTCAGATTTAGAAAGGAATATCCAGTTACAAAATTAGTCATATAGGGATGTCGTTCAATTCTAAAGTAATTTAGATTCTCATTTCTTGTAAAGCATTAAGTATTAAGGCAGATAAATCAAATTCCTTTATGAGTCCACATTGTGTCTTATCTTCTTCAACTTATCGACAAGAGGAATTCTGATCTATATCAATTCAGAATTTTCTCGTGAGATACCATGGGTCCAATACCGATATATCACATTCATCGTTAAGAAGACAACCAGCATCTACATCAACCAGACCGAGGAACGTGTATAAGAAACAAAGGAACGGGTCACACTTGGAGCTAGAAACCTTTTGCTTAAAACATTCCTTTGGAGATGTTTCCCCAATACCTCACTTTTGTATTTGTCAACATCTTAGTTCCTATGCAAGGGGTGCTTTCTGAGTCTACATCTGTGACCTGGATGTGCAGGAACATGTTGGAACAACTCTGGTGTGGAGGCTACTTACGGGGAGAGGTTCCTGCCAAGTGTCAAGTTCTGCTACACTCTTGTGCTGATGGTTTTAACAGTAGTTGTTGGAGTGCTCAGGTAATGTGATGATTAAAAGGATAATAGGAATCGTTAGATAAAGTCATAAATTAAGAGCCTTAAACGGGTTTCTTCTATACTTTCACAATCCCTATTGAGTTGATTATCAACATCAGCAGAATTTTTGTCAAAATTGAGTTTTCAGTTGATCGATCCATCTGTAAAGTCAAAGTCATTTGTAAATTGGGGACGCGAAGTGGTTAGCTCGTTCGGCTTCGGACCAAGAGGTCCGTGGTTCGAATCCCGTCATGGGCTCGGCATGTTTGTCTGCAGTAGAGAATTGTTCTGCTACACTGAATTTCAGCGTAGTGCCACCCATGGTTCGCTAGTTCCAGCCGATGCTCGCAGGTTTCACCGCGATTCATAGCCACAATTGTGTTGCGGGCTTTCTCCCTGCAATAATACTAGCAGCCGCGATATAAGTAAAATAATCTTGAAAGCGGCGTTAAACACCAACTCGCTCACTCACTCATTTGTAAATTGATATTTTACATGAAAAGGTGGAAAAGGATTTTAATAAGACCGTATATTTATCATTTATTTTTATAAAAATATTCCTTTTTCTTGGGTACATACTCGTCCTTTACTTTCATGCTAACATTTATTTCAACGCAGTGTGAGCACAAATGGTCTGCTTGGAAGAAATCTAAAATCTTTTTTTGTACATTTAATGCAAATCTGGATCAGACGTTGGTAATTTATAAAAAAATTAATCTGAGTCAAGATTTCAAGATTATTTCACTTATACCGCGGCTGCTAGTATTATTGCAGGGAGAAAGCCCGCAACACCATTGTGGCTATGCATTGCGGTGAAACCGTCGGGCATCGGCTGGAACTAGCGAACCATGGGCGGTATTGCGCTGAAACTCAGTGTAGCATTGCACTTAAACCTGACTGCGTGTAGAATAGATTTGCACTGAACATGTTACTCATTGACACGTGAAGTATTTAGAATTTCATTGATTCATAAAGATATTCTTTCATTTTCAGAAAGAACATGATACCTCTGCCGCTGGTATAGGTAAGTATGATCACTCTACATAACACTTTACTTTAATATGAACGGTGAGATTTTTCGATATCTTTATGGAATTCATTTCTATCTTTTTTCATATTTTCACCATAGTTCTAACATGATTCATATCCATCCGATGATGATTATTTTTATATTTTTTTCTTTAATATCTGAATGATAAAGCGTAATTGCTCTCATATTTATCAAATATGCTCCTCAATTTTCGATGAGTGAAAATCTAAACATTAAATGTGACGTCGACGTCATTTTGGTGGACTGAAGCAAAATGATGGGGTTGTTCTTTCATCCCATTACGTGGATAAACATGAAAATCATTGTTAATATATCGCCGTCGTCGTTATCACCATCACCATCATCATTGTCGTTGTTATCATCATCATCACCACCACCACAATCATCATCATCATTATCTGTGGTGCTGTGTAGTTGTATGTTAAGCCTTTTCTTTCGTTCTGGTAATTGAAAATTCATACACGTTTCTTAAAAGGCTCAGGTATTACTGACTGTATTTATATTTTCATTTCAGACAACAGTACCGTTCCATCACATAAACTTCTCATACTGACAACCAACAACCACTTACGTTCAAAATCCTGGTTGTATGACGTTCAATCAAAACTCATTTCACCATTCACAAGTTTTCCTCCAGCTATTCAGT
Source organism: Phorcus lineatus (assembly GCA_921293015.1). Classification (NCBI taxonomy): domain Eukaryota; kingdom Metazoa; phylum Mollusca; class Gastropoda; order Trochida; family Trochidae; genus Phorcus; species Phorcus lineatus. Next base: position 32,414,090 of record OV121087.1, on the reverse strand, counting down.
CTTACTTATATATCCATACTGATGGTAATATACTCATATCTACAAACAGGAACTTGATGCTATTTGAACTGTCTAAACTACGGTTTTTGACAATTCATGAAAACGTTGTTACCAAATATTTTGGATTTGACGAAAGAAGGGGTATTGTATTTTTCTTCCGCAATGCCGGAACAAGAAATCAACTTTTTAAAATGTTAACCAAGGACAACAGAATTGCAGTGGTAAGGTCGGTTCGCGCTTCAACCTCTTTCTCGTCATTTGCCGTTTCATCGTCTGAAGAATTATTGTACATAACATGTCGATCTTTCAAAACTTTAATCCTAATCTATAACTACAAAGGAATCTTTCATGACTATCTGGGGAACAAACAGCGTGGTACAATTCTGTCGTCTTTTCTTGAAGGGAACTTTTTTTATTTCAAAAATGATGATCATCTTTACAAATGGGCACAAGATAAAGGTTCTCAAATGATTATTGTTACTGATAGAAATCTTAAAGAGGTAGTTATTTTGAATTCAACGCTGTACACCACATCTTATAGCGAAGGACAGGTCAGTGTTTTAGATCCTGAACGGAGAAGTTTCACAGAATTACGGTTACGAGTAGAGCACAATAATATCGGAATACTCGCCATAACGTAAACTATTTCCCATACTTCCCTTGAAAATATTTCAAGGCATCTGTGACTATTACTTACAACATGTATAAATGTTCCTACATGCTTAGATTTTGTGGACATATAAATAGGTTACTTGTAAGCGCGGAGTGACCACAATCTGCAGATTATGAAATATTCCACTATTCCGAGGTTGTTAAAGCAACCAGCTGATTGATAGACCTGAACAGTTTCCCTAGTACTTCCTTAAGAGGCATTTTTAGAAGCTGGATTGATGAATGGATAGTCAACTTCTTTATTGCATGGATTGCGACGTTTCGGTGTAGATACTAACACCGTTATCAAGCAAGTGATTCATATTATCCGATGAAGGCAAAAATATATACATAAATGTCATGGTGTTTTTACAATTAAATGGCTTGATGTACATATTGTTTTGATAAGGAGAGTTTACAGTGGTGAGTAGTTTATACAAGGGACAAGGTTGATGTACAGGATATGATGGGTTGAGTTAACAGATGATGGAAGCCTATGTAAACTTATTACTGCTGATTGGTGTTAATGAGATGATGATAAGCTAGCGGGATAAAGTATCCTTGATCTCTATTTAAAGAGGGATTAAGACGTTTAATACTGATTGCTTCAAGTGTTTTCCTAATCTTGTAATCTTTATGGTTGGCTTCTAGGATATCAGACCACACCCAAGCCCACCGCATCCTTTGGAACAACATCAGCATCCTAGAAGCCAACCATGCAGATAACAAGATTATTAATATGTATCACCTGCTTGATAATGGTGTTAGTATATACACCGAAAAGTCGCAATCTATGCAATAAAGAAGTTCACTATCCATAAGTACTCGTTCTTTTTCAGTTTCCCTAGTACTATGCAATTTTATTACTGGAGTGTGTGTAACTTCCATTTCATGCTCGTAATCAATTTTCTGGATACTGGGATCTCATTCAAGATATTAAAGGTATAGTCAACTCTTTTGTAAATCTGAATAACTGACTTTTGTGTACTGTAGTCAAATGAAAACTAATTTAGCTTGGTGGCCTATAAGGTTGTGTTCTATGAACTGCGTTGTTTTCTACATACATGATTGTCACGTCTTCAGGGGTCATCCATTGCTGTTTTACGGATCTACTGAAGACAAACGGCTTTGCTACCTCAATAAAACTTGCTTATTTGTATAACTAGTGTCATTTAAACGATGGAGCGCTGCATTATCTCTAAACAAGAAGATGTGAAATGGCAGAAATATATTGATTATATATTACGCAAAGCAAGTCCTCTAATAAATTGTCTGCGCAGTTTGAAATATAGGCTGAATAGAGTATCTCTTGAAACAATGTTTAGATCATTCATAATGCCAATTTTCGATTATTGTGATACCATCTGGGACAACTGTACTAAGGAACAGGCTCATATGATAGAAAAATTACAATTAGATGCTCTCAGGACTATTTCAGGTGCTGTGAGAGGTACAAATCACGAAAAACTGTATTCTGAGACAGGCTAGTGCTCGTTAGCTGAAAGGCGGCACTTTCACAAAGTATGTATGTTTAATAAAATGATAAATGAATTAACACCTCAATATTTATCTATATGGGTACCGCCAAATGTTTCAAATATGAGTAGCTACAACTTAGGAAATTCGGAGAATCTACGATGCACTACCGGGCGTTTGTCTCATTTTAATAACTCTTTTTCTCCCATCTACTGTTAAGGCTTGGAGTTCGTTGGATTCAAATATTAGAAATGCTAGGTCTCTGACACAATTTAAGAAGTGTGTTTCATTCGACAAAATCTTATCTCCAACATTTAAAAAGTATACATCTTACGGCCTGAGGCGAAGCCAAATTCTTCTCTGTCGTTTGCGCCTTGGTTGCAGCGACTTACGTTCTCATTTGTTTGATCGAGGCTTGTCAGAAAATCGTGTCTGTTCTTGTGGAAACACTTGGGAGGACCCTCTTCACTATTTCTATCAATGCACGCTATTTGATATATTCAGATTGAATAAATAATTTTTTTATAAATACTATAAGCTTACAAACTATTTTAAGCGGCGACGAATCTTTGTCAGAGGGCGAAAACGACACTATAATTAAATCAGTTTATCATTACATAAATGAAACTAACCGGTTTTCATAGTTTCCCGTCTAAATTTTATTTTTCTTCGACCTCAAGTTTGGTATAAAAAATAACATGAATTATAGACTGTTGTACTTGTGCAATCAAATTGCTTTTCTTTTAGACATGCGTAGTTAAAATGTATTTCCATATATGTACTTAAAACCTTATTTGTCATGTTTCTATAAGGAGAAGCATTTATATAGGCTGCATTAGCCTGTTTGCTAATCCTTTTTCCTTTTTGTATATATAGAATGTTGTGTATAACATGTTTTATGGAAATAAAATACTGATTAAATCAAACAAGAATTATTAAGTGCAAATTGCCTCAAACTGAACACTGACAAGACTGATTTTATTGTCTTGGAGAAACATCTGTAGTTCATCATAAATATCATCCTCTGAGGCCAACTGTGGAGTAAAACTCAATAAATAATCAACATAACATGTCAACATCCTTGGTTTTCCCTGACCAAAAAGGTGTCCAGTAAAGGTCAGACACCAAAAAACAGCTTAACCCGCAAACTACCATCTCAGCAAAAACAGAGACAGCAAAATCCGCAAGTTACACTGTACACATGCATACCCACTTGAGTACCTTGTCATATTGAATTGTATTTCTATATCAATATAACTTTCATCCATCCATTCTCTTCCAACAGAGTTAGTTCCGTCATAAATTCCTATAGAAATTTATGACGGAGCTACCTCTGCTGGGAGAGAATGTCATCCGTCAGGCTATTGGAATTTTTCACTTCCAATAAATCATATAGATAGCATAACGAAAGACCATTTGAAATCTGAAGGCAACTGAAGGCAATCTTATTGAAACGAGATCATTTTTGTGTTAGAACAATGAAATTAACGGAATATTAATATTAATATTAATTAGTAATATTCTCAAAACTTTATGCTTTGTAAAAGGGGGGAAGAAGAATTTAGGATGGACACCCTGCCACGCCCATGTTTGAAGTTGGATGAACAACAAACCTACAAACTTGAGTCTCTTTTTAACAAGGATAATATTCTGAAAATTTGGTCTTCTTTTGCAACTGCTCTCTGAGAAGTTGCTTACAGGTTTTAAGGATAAGCCTACCTCCACAATATTTATTGGTGTGTCAGTCGCACTATCTCCCAAGTAAATTTATGGTTTTATGGATAGCTGTTCTGGGGGAAAATTCTAAACTGTGAAAAGTGTCCAGGGGGCCAGACATGAGACAAGGAGCTATCCCATAAGCCCATCTGGTCATTTGGACCAGATGGGATAAAGTTCATAGTCTAAAAATTTGAGGGACAGACAGATAACCTCATTCTTTTTAATAATATATGAAGTAAATATAAAACGAAAGGTTTCTTCTAATATTTTATTCTTTAAAAATAAATGTTCTTACTTGTACAATGTTTTGATTGATTCAGTTTCATATTTAGTCAAGAATCTTTCACCTGGAATGAG